>JANRMT010062804.1:1419476-1515225 GCA_026402145.1 Polypterus bichir lapradei
TATATATATATATATATATATATATATATATATATATATATATATATATATATACAGTTATTATAGAATTTCTTGTTAAGGAGTAAATCTGCTTGGCTGACATTCTCACATGACTTCAAAGTTGATATAGAAATATACTAATTAGCGTTAACCAGTAGTATAGCACAAAATTTGCATGGTGTTGTCGAACATAAAACAACCATTGTCATAAGAAACAAGAGTCTATTAAGGCTACTGTACATTCAAATTGCAGTTAAAAGGAACTGTAACCTTATTTTTGCCTCATGTATTTATTACCTCACATCTTTATTAATAGGGTAATGTTATCTACAATGAGAAGAGGAGGACAAGGAGAAGAAACCTCCTCTGTTGAGCTTGCTGCGATGCATAAGTCATTTGACATATGAGGACAGTAATCTCTGGATTTGACACTTGGTGATTGCATTTCACCAACTCTGTCTTCCACTGATGATTTAAACACAGATACCATCTTAGTTATAGTCTGGCAAAGGTTTGCTGTGCCAATTGCTTGCTTTGAGCAGCACTTACTTATTCTCTTTTTTTTGATCATATGTAATGAAATAAATTCACTCCACAAGAGTTAGGGAACATGCCCCATATAATGTCCTTCAGACTAGATGAAAAAAATGATTGAAAATTGATAAAAAAAAACAAAGCATTTGACATCATACAGTGGTTGCATGAGGATTTATATACAAAATGGTAGCAGGAAATGATTTAATACAGGAAATGACATCAATGCAGACAGATGGAAGTAACATCATCATGCCGGAGCCAGAAGTGATGTCATTGTATGGAGCCAGAAGTGAAATCATCACGGAGAAGTCGGAATTGACGTCATCTATGGTATTTGGAGATGGGATGGTTGTGTAGTGGCCATTTTGTGATTGCAGAAGTGCTGATGGTAAGGCAGGAGTCCTCAATCACAGTCCTGCAGGGCCGCAGTGGCTGCAGGTTTTTGTTCTAACCTGGTTGCTTCATTAGAAAGCAGTTCTTGCCAATAATTTAATTTCGTGGCTTGTTAGTGCTTTAACTCTGCTATGTCAGGTAATTCTTATATCCTAGATTTTCTTCCCCTTTCGAAGGATACCATCCAAATGTTTGAAGGCTAAAATGGATGAGTAATTCTCAGTCCTTCACTTTTTTTCTTTACTTTCCTTCCAAGTATTTAATTAAACCTAATAGTGCATGATAAATACACACAGGTGTAAATGGTAACAAGCTAAATGGAAAAATGCCGGACTCTTTTGTCATTTGCATGTTATTGCTAATAAGGAGCAATTAAAAAACAAGAATACAGCTGTTGTAGACTAAAATTAGCAATAAGTGTTTAAAATTTTAACGAGCAAGACAACTAAAGTGAAGCAGAAGTGTTACTTGAGCAATAAGTGCTTCTTATTAAGCAATTGGGTTGGAGCAAAAACCTGCAGCCACTGTGCCCCTCCAGGACCGTGATTGAGGACCCCTGTGGTAAGGGTATGAGATTATTGTTTTTCTTCTTTGGGTCTGTTGAAAGAGAGAGGGAGGCATTAGTACTCATAATCAACCCCCTGTCTTGTGTTGTATCGTGTGCGATGCATAATATACCACTTTAATTATCTACTCACTAACTTTTGTGTATTTCAAGCATTACCGTGCTATCCCAGGAAACTCATCTGTTGTCTGTAATGTCACACAATGCAACTTTAGCAGCCTCTTATAAAAATGCACCAACACTTTTTCTGTTTTCAAAATTTAAATATATATTCTTGTGACTGGCTTTGTGGGGATCTGAAGTGGGGACCTTTTGGGTCTAGAGGCAACCTGCCTCGTGGATCCTGCAAGAATGTCTTCTACGCCATTGGGGACCCATTTGGTACCCTTTGGAATGAGTACATTATTTTTATTTTCTTACTCTCTCTCCTTGTCACTTTTCCCAGATACAGGAGGGGATGGAATAAAATGTAACACTTTAAGTTTTATTACATTACTGTAATTCATCATTATAAAAAAAATTAAAACAAATAAAATAAAAAAGAATACAATTTACTAAAAAATTAAAATTCAAATCTTTTTCTTTCTTTTCTGTCTGAAGAAAGGATACCTGATTTGTTTTGAATAATATGTAATGTTGTATACTTTAGTGACATGTAACATACTTATTGCAATGCAACTCTAAAAATCAGTAAAAACTGCTAAATAAGAAACAAAATTACAAAGTAACCTAACAGACACATCTTTTAGGATGTGGGAGGAAATCCCAGATGGACATATGCAAGCTCAGTGAGTAGGATTCAAACCCCGAACACTTGATCCAAGGAGTAGCAACAGCGTTTGACCATTAAGACAGTGTGCCTCCTAGCCTTGAATGAGATGTTTATATATAGCACAGGCACAATACATATTTGCAGTAAAAATCATAATATGTACCATTTAGTCACTTTAAAAATATCAATTTTAAAACAATGTTTTAAAAATTAATATTGATAGACCCGTTAAATTCCATGTTATAGGTCTGCCAAAATTATCCATAAGTGACTCTAGGACCGATAGCAGGATCTTCATTCATTAAGCCTGCAAAGGGCTCATTTAAAGTAATGATGGCTAGATCAATGCCTTAATTAGTTTATTTAACTACTTTAAGTAATTTAGAAATACTTCAAACAAGAAGCCAAGGTTCTTAATGACCAGCATATCCCAAATTGACAAAATTATGTGCTTAATGAAGGAAAAACTTACGAGTGTTGCCATACTTTAGGAATGTTTAATTTTGGCTAAGGGGAATTGCTTTCTAGTCAACGTTTATGATATTCTTAACTGGATGTACACTGATACAATGGCTTCCACAATGAAATACACTATATATAACAACTAAAGTACAACAGAAATAAACACATATATGATTGGCATACTCCGGTGGGCTGGCCCCCTGCCTGGGGTTTGTTTCCTGCCTTGCGCCCTGTGTTGGCTGGGATTGGCTCCAGCAGACCCCCGTGACCCTATAGTTAATATATAGCAGATTGGATAATGGATGGATGGAGTTGGTATACCTATATTTTAGTCTTAAGAGTTCCCATAAAACTATTTACTGGAGGTATCCCATTTCAGCACCTATTTCAGTCTTAATTCATTTAATGCTCCATTGGTAGTAGAAATTCAGTTTTAATGAGAGGTTATTTTTTTGTAGCTCATGGTTTTCTTACTATTATAAACCTTGGTAAAATACAGTATAGTACCTGAATTTGGATATCTGAATGCTAACTAAAATCAAACAGTATAGCCTTCAACTGGAAGATACACACACCAAGGTTCTGTTCATTTTATTTTATTAAAATAAATTGCATTTTTGAAAAAAATGAATTTTCACTATAGAGTGCAGACAGTGAGTGATTGCCAGTGACTGCAATATTTTTATTTTTATTAATGTTTTTATTTGCAAATTTCACAAGGCTAAGATTGTTTCATTTAAATGTTTACGTGAAAATAGAAAATATGAATTGCAGGTTTATTTTTACTTTTTTTTACTAATACAATCTTCTATTAATGCATACATTAAAGTCTTTTCCAGCCAGAATTCAATCTGCATATTGACCTAAAATGCAGTAGCTCATATGATGTTTAAAAAACAGCTTAAACTCAATGTAATATTATTCTGGACATTTTATTGTTCAAATCATAATACAAACAGACAAGTATTTACCTATTGCTAGGCAAGATCTTTTGTGTAATAAGCCTCAGGTTATGCAAAATGTCACATCTACTGTTATATTAGAGGCACTTTTATAAAGAACATTAAATTGTACAGGCCATATCTCAACTCTTTCATTCCAATATAAAATCTGTAAATGTAAAATTTTAATAATAATGTGATAAGAATATATTTGCAGGTGACTATCTTAATATGCTTCACATAAAAAAGACAAGACGTGTACTGATATTAGGTCCGAGTTTTCAAAATGAAGATCTTCTCAGCCTTTCATCTATTTTTTGAATGTGCTTTTTCTTTTACTGGATTGTGTGAGGCTGTAGCCTATCCTGGCAGAAACGGGAGCAAAACCAAATCAAGAAGGACACACCAATCCATTTGTCACCCAGTACACCACGATTGCCTTTAAAACTTAAACTGCAGTACCCAGAGAAAATTGTGAAGTACACAAGAATAATATGCATTCAACTCCATTAAAATGGTGACCACATTGGAATTTGAACCCAGGTCCTTCAAGTTGTTTGGAAGTAGTGTTAACCATTGTGCCACTATACTTTTCTCTATGCATATGTATGATGGTGTAGGTAGACTTCATGCTCTTACTCTTCTTTGGGAGCCTCTTGAACCCATCACCGTCAAAACCATAACCAAGATGAGGCAGGCAAATGAGGGTGCACACATAGCAAGGGGTAGGTGCAAAAGTGATATGTGCTTTATTTAAAAAACAACAGTGAAAACACAAACAGTGTTCAAATAAATAGTGCAGTGCAAGAGTTCAATAAATAAATAATTCAATAAAAATAAAGTGTTCTGTGGAGGTTAAAACAAGACCAATAAATAGTCCATAAAAATGAAATAAAAATTCTCAGCCCTCACCTTCCTGCTTTCATGCAACTCTGTGACCCAAGCTTGACAATATATGCATCAACCTCTTAAAATTAGAAGGATGTGGTTTACATTGTTTTAACGGACTAGCTACATTTTCAAGATCACTTTAAGATGTATGCACACACATTAAACATATAGCGGAATTCAGCCAATTATACATACTGTACATTTTAGAAGGCACCGGCTACACAGAAAAAATAATGATTGAAATAAAACATGAATATCAGCTCCATAAAAATGCTTAAAGTTACCTTATTTTGCAGCATTGAAAACATTACAATATTATAAATTAATATTTTTTTAATATAGTGTATGTGTAGATATACATTATGTACACACTGTACATGGTGCATATTGTTTTCTTATTTACTATTAATATGTTGTGTTTGAATATCTGCACACACAGACTACCTTCTAAGAGCCTTTCTATTTGCTATCATACTGTAAGCATTACTAGTTCATTCCAGGTCCATGTTTTGTTGTTTAACCATTGTAAAATAACCTGACATAGACATGCGGAATGTCCATTGGGACTACCTCTTTAATTTCTAAGACAATAGATAAAACTAAACAAAAAAGAGTTTGAAGCTCAGCATAGATTTGTTTTTGCTTGGAGATTTGTTGGTCAACTGACAATCCACTTCATGAATCACCATTATTTTATATGAACTGACCAATAGGGGTGGGGTTGGGTAAAACCTGGAAGTAATTTCACATGTTTTTCTCAGCAGACTTTGACTTTGACTGAACTTGTTTCTTTCCCCAAAATGTCTTCAGATCCATCCCTATAAGAGACTCATCATGCTCAAATAGTTGACAGTGTTCCTCTCTGCTGTGTTCTTGTTCACTATCATATCCATATAGTACCTTATATTAGTTTAGCTGCAACTCTAAAAACCATCCATTGTAAAGGGGCATGGTCCAAAAGGGCATTAGCAAAGTAAACTCCTGCCCAATTGTGTGATAGCCCATTTGATGTTTAGGGCTTTTCTCTTACTTTACAAGAGTGCATGCATTTCCTCTTGATCCAGAAGTTTCAGGCTTAGTGGTAGGGAGGGATGTTCCACCCCCTCTGCCACTTGACATAGCAAGGCACCATGCACCTGTCTGGAGGAATAAATAATGAACGAAAGCAGTGACCAGAACTGGTAACATTGTGAGGACATTTTTAAGGTCATGAAACACACGCTCCATTTTTAGAGTTCACTTCATGGTATTTGAGGACATTTTAGAGAAGTAATGTACAATCTTTTAGTAATTCCCAGTCAATCGTAGAAAAGCTTGAACTTCCCTTATTTTTAACCATGCCCATTTCTCAATGGCAGCTATTTTGGACCCCTGCAGTTTGACCTGACCCTGACCCACATACTGAAGGCACTTAATATCATGCAACCAAATGACACTTTTTAGGGCTGATGTGTAGGTCATCCTCTTTGAGGATTTGGAGGACACATGCCAAATTATGTAAGTGTTCTTCGCATGTGCTAAAATAAAAAATAATGTTATGGAGATAAGCATCAGTAAAGACTTTGTGAGGCTGTTTCAGTCTTTCCAATAGATGTTGAGATATCACTGGAAAAATTCATTAGTCACAGGGGAAGGACATTGTCTGCTGGTGATCCTAAACATGGTTTTTGCCTTTGTGGTGGGCATCAAACAGAATTTCCAATTTTGTCACATCTATAGTAATTAGAAAGCATGCAAAGCTTTCAATGAGATCATCCACTCTTGGCAGGCAGAAGGTACCAAAATGAATCTTGTTTGATTCATCTGAAGTATTGTAAAAACTCCAAGACCCATCAGTTTTGGGCATGAGCACAATGGGGCTGAATCAGTCTTCAGAAACACAGAGCCCAAACATTTCTTTTGCTTCTATTTGTACTTCTGAACACTTCACCTAGGGGAATCAAGAAGGACATTCACAAACCTGGTGCTCAGTGATAATATCACATGAGATCAAGTGGCTCAAACAGTGGTGTAGCGTAGTGGGGACAGCAGGGGCGGCCCACCCCGGGTGGCACTTTTAGGGGGCGGCAAAGAATTACTGTATATTTTAGTCTTTTAAATTGAAATACCTAAATAAGGGGGAGGCGAAATTTTCCTCCGCCCCGGGCAGCTGACACCCACGCTACGCCACTGGGCTTAAACCTGGTTAGTGTTCATGATATTAGTCACATGTTCAAATGTTTGTAGCAATTAGTGTTTTTGAATTTTGGAGAGTTCTTCTGGAAAACTGAGACCATTTAAATGGGAAAAATACAGCAAGGGATGAAATTTCAGTTTCTGGAACTGTGTCTCTCCCTTTTCAGGGTCTGGGAAGATTAATGTCCTAAGTATGTTTTAGAGGGCTATTTCATGACATAGCCAGCTAAACACCTCATTTTCTTAACTTCAAAGGCTCACAGCCAGTATGGTAAAGGTTTTTAGTGTGAAATGGGAATGAGAATCATGACTCATTCACAGAGTGTACTTCCACTACTAATTGTTTATACTTGCATGTATCCTCTGAGATTTTCCTACATGTTCTCACACTAGGAGGTACATCTCCTTAAAATAGTTGTGGAGTTGGGGGGCATATTCTAATACAGTCATGGGCCAACTTATGGCTCTATTTTGAACCAGTGATTTGGCTGAATGTCACATTGGATGTATGTAAGTCATAAAGTGTACATACAGGTCATTGCAGCTGAGGCTCTGTGGATCTGGTGTGGGTCACTGGTATGCATATTTTAACTGTCAGTATGGAGTAGCACAAACCGATCTTCATGTCATGGCAGCTGCATGCCAAGTCCCTGTAAGGTAGTGGTTCTCATCCACTAGATCATGCCACCAGTGGCACTCCAAGAGTCAGAAAACATTTGAAACCCTGTGAAATAATAATAATAATAATAATGAAAGATTTATTACTGCAGCTTGTTTTGGCAATTTCAAAAACATCATTACACAATTGTTTTCATATGGTCTTCAGTCGTTAAGTACAAATTGCCTCAACTCAGCTGTAAATTGGCACATGACTGAATTAAAATGTGGCTAAATCCAAATGCTACTCTGTGCTTAATTTAACATGGCACCTATTATGTTACAAAAAATGTGTAGTGCGGGCCTGTGACCTAATCAATGTGCAATTCTATAAATACCAAACATGAGATAATGAAAGGAAGAGACCACAGAAATACTAGAAAACAGAGGAAATGTAACAGACTTCCAAAACACATGCAAACATTTCCGCATTCTTATAGTAATTTTATCTTCAATGATTTAATGAATGATAACAATGTTTGTATGCATTAATAGCAGGTAATGCCTTAGAGAACCTTAAAAGATGTATTTGTGTAAAACTGATAATCAGTACTTTCAGTAGGGATTGACAATTATACATGGAGCTCAATCAGAGACAAAAAGAAGGTACCTTTTTACCAAAATTATCATTTAATAACAGTACAAAGAGAACAATTGAAAGTGAAACTTTTAGTATTGTAATTTACAGTACATAAACAAGATTATTCATTTATCTATTCCAGGTACAGTGCTTCACCATATGCTCATCATAAAAACCAAACTTCTTCATGTTGACACACAAGAGGATTATAACTGACTTTGTCATTTATAAGTAACTTTATGTAACAAAAAAGCAAACAGTAATATTCATCAACCATATATAATCAAACTCATACATTTTCAGTCTATTGAACAATGTGTTTTATTTCTGCCTTATAGAGGTGATAAAAATAGGGATATGGCTACAGATGAGGAGAGAATAATGGAAATAAATAAAGAAATATATAATGGTATCAAAAGACTACACACTTCTGTTGAAATGTCAGCATTCCTTAAGTAAATGTTGAAATTAAGACAAAGCATTTCAAAATATCTTTGTGTTAAAATATTTTTACTCAAAATATTTAAATAAAATTCAAAAGGGTTGTTGTTAAAGAAAAAAATCATGTTTTGGATGCTAAGTGTGCTTACAGTTTCTAAAAGGGAATGTAGCTGTGTTCATACTGAATTGATCAGATTCAAAATCACTTCAAGAGCACTGTGCTTAGAAATTATTGCAGAATGGGTACGCATAATAAGGAATCTTGTATTTAAATTACCCATTGAACTCAGGGGATAAAAAGTTGTCAGAGTGGAATTAACTCTACATTGACTGCTACAAATCAACTACATCATTGGAAATATTTAACTTGCATGTAGTGGTGTTAGTGATGCTTTAAATGTAATTGTATTTTTGAAGTCAGTAAAAGTTACTTATTCTTCCTTTTGGATAAGCATGGAGTGCTTTAAAAGTTGTAAATTCCATTCCATTTACTAAAAGTAGTAAATTCTATTCCAAATTAACTTAACAAGGAGAGGATATATAATGAAACAGTATAATGAAAAGTTGGAAAGATGGAATCATACAACTAATTAAATGAAAAATGTAGCTCTACACTTATGTTAGAAGTAGCAGCACATTCAAAGAAGTAAAGAATTAATATGGAATGTGTACTAAAACACAATCTGTAATAATCATCAGTCACAATAAAAAAAAGTCTTAATGGGAATACAGTAATGTCTTACAAACTACAAGTGACTACCCCTAGAGGCTCAAACAAAAGTCTGGATAGAGGGGAGCTGTTTGTAAAGAAGACGGCTGATAGGGTGGAGTATTGTCTTAATCATCTTTAAGTAACTGGAACAATTGTGAATGTGGAACAGTTTCAGTTTTATTTCATATAATAAAAATACCTTCACAGTATCCAAAGACGGAAGATCAGAGTGAAAGATAAAGATCAAAGTAGCATTAGTTATGTGCAGAATCTTATGCACACTGTCTAAGGTCAGTGAAGAAGCTGTGGACTTGGTCTGATCAGACAGATTCATTTATGAATGATCTTTTTCTGTTTTTCAGTTAAACAGAATGTCTGCAAACAGCTTTACTTCATTTTGTCAAAATTATTTTTCTTAAAAACTTCAAAGAGTTTTTGTTTTGCTATGACAATCAGGGCATTCAGGTTCAGGTTCTGACTTTTGACAGAAAATAGACACATAGCACTAATAAATAATTTCCTGATGCATTTTCTGCCTCTGTATGCATGAAGTTTGAGTTTTTTTAACCCAAGGATTCTGAATTTGGCAATAGTATGTATCCAGAAGGTGCCATTAAAAAGTTGAAATACTTTACCATTTATTTATTCCAAGATGCCATTTTGTTTGATTATGGGCACCACCATTTTAGAATGATCATAGCTACAATTACCATGGTTATCTTACCCAGAATTACTTGGGAATGTGCAGTGTGTGATATCACCGAAGAAACTGTTCAAAGATATGTGCATAAATTTCTGATTCATCTGTGATTAAGGATAAAATGTCAGCACACACTACTTAGACAGTATTTAATCATTGGCATTACATATGAAAAACTGACTACTGGCTTTAGTCAGATTTATTTATGGTTCTATAACCTTAACAATCGTAAATAACAGTAAGTCACACTATTATAGTATTTACATATAATTAATCAAATAAAGAAAAAATGTTTTAAGATGAAAAGCAACTATTTGGAGTCCAATTAATGGTTCATGTTCTTATTGTGGCATTGTTTAGATGACATGAGGCTGTAATGAAGCTTGTTGGATTGAGAAACTTAATATCTGTCAAAACTCATAACCAGATAAAATGCCTTTAAAGGTTTGCAATCCATAAACTGGTATTAGTTATTGTACCTTAATAAACTGACTAGTATATTGTTATTCTTGAACCGTGTGGAGTTAATGAACATTTCATTAGTAAGTTTAGTTCTGATCATCTGTCCATTCATTCCTGGTAATTTGAATACCGGACTGAAGTTAATTGAAGCCCATCTTTGCAGCACAGTACTCAAAATAGGATATTTCTGAATAGAAAGACAGCCCACTACAGGTAACACTCATTAACATCCATACTTTGTTATACCTGGCCAAATTAAAATTACTATTTAACCTAACATGTTAATGGTCTGTACAAATTCACTGCAGAAATCTAGAGTTTCTTAAAGCTCATAATGAAAAGTGAAAGTGTATTTAATCAATAAGTATTTTACTTGATTCCTTGAGGGGTCATTCAGTAAAAATCACTTCCAAAATACAAAATCATTTATTGAGTGAGCAACCAAATTTTAAAGGTCTTGTATTGTGGGCATTCAAGAACAACGTCTGTCATTTGTTTGACACATGACAACTTTTTTCATCCTAACTCTGGCTAGGAGCTTATCCACACATCCAGGGAATTCACTGTGCTGTGCTCAGGATACCAAACTAAACTAGTCTCTCTTTCAGTGTTCTAATCATCAGCGTTCTAATTAATTCTAACATTTTTTGAGGTGGTGTCCTGAGACTCCTAAATACACTCCATTGCACCTGAGAGCTATACAAGGTGCTTGAAACAACAGCTGCTCTTTTCCAGTAGCATATAGTGACATGCCTCTTTAAGTTTAACTGGGCTGGAGTTTTCCTCATGTTTCTCATATTATTTAGGGAGATTATGTGTAACTGACATATTGGGGGAATCTTTCCAATTCCATATTTTAGTGCAAGTCAACTTTATCCACCTAATTTAATTTAGCAAATTTAGATAGAGACAGCACTCAGGATTTAGCAGAGAATTTACAAAGTACAATATTAGAAAGCTTTTTTTGCTTCCGGACATGAGGCTCACTTGCTTTATTGATAAAGTACTTAAAAAGTACTTATGAATTATACCATATGTCATAATTAAGTAAATATAAACTGTATAGGAAAAGCTTTGTTTCATAAAAGGCAAAGATTATTCACTCCATATCTACCTAAAGGATATTCTTGCAGTTTGCTTGCCTTTTTGATACTGTGTGCTTGCTTCCTACACATATGCTGACTCACAGTATACTGCTGTGCAGGGTGCTTAGGATGGTTACAGCAGAAGGTTATATAAAATAAAGTATACTTGTGTCAGTTTGAATAGAGCTTTGGCATCTAACAAAACTAATTGAACTTAGGGGTTAAATGGATTAGAGATCCAAAACTGTTTTGAAAAGAACTAGCTGTGAAAGCCAACTTAAATGCATTCCTTTTCCATAAAAACATATTTGCTACATAGTAAAAGAAACCTATATATATACACACATATATATATATATATATATATATATATATATATAGTGTGGAAGGCGGCTGGCATCTATGCCCAGCCGGGATGCCCCTGCACACTATATTCAGGGGGAGCAGCCCTGGACACTGCAATACCTCCCCCTGGACGCTAAACGGTCGCCCCGCTGGGGTGGAGCAGTGCCTCAGTTTCCCACAGGGCTCCCTGGGAATTGGAGTTGGGTGCAGCCCTGTTGGGTCCCGCAGGCACCGCCAGGGGGTGCTGTGTTTGGGACTTCTGAGCCCATGTGGGCAGCATATACATCACACCCAGAAGTGCAGCCGGAACTCGGTGATCAAACACCTGGAGCACTTTCGGGTGAACTATAAAAGGAGCCAGCGACCACCACTCAGTGGCCAGGGTCGGGTAAGGAGGAAGACAAGGTTGCCTGGTAGGAGTGGTGTTGCCAGAGAGAGAAGAAGTGTGCTGTGCTTTACTTGCCACAGATGAAGAAAAATAAAAGTTTGTTTATTTTACACATGCCTCCCGTGTTCAATCTGTGTCGGGTCGGGCTCTATAAAGTGTCCAGTCTTACAACAGATAAAATTTCGTTACAACAAACTGCCAGGGACCTAAAACATATTTCGTTATAATGAAACTTTTGTTGTAATGAGATTCTGTATTGTTGCTGTAGTGCTTTCTTTAATTTGCGTCTAGGCGTATGCAATCATTTCAATAGCTTCTTTCGCGTTAATTTTAATCTTCCCCTGTCTACAAGTTATGCTGACGAGAATTTTTATCAGCATTTCCTTGCGATAATTCACTTTCAGTATGCGAATGATGCCCAAACCCAATGACTGAAGCACTGCTGTGCAATTGGGTGGGAGGAATTCAACGCAAACATTATCTAAATGCAGAAGCATGTTGTGGGCAGCACAGTTATCAATCAGAAGCTGAATCATCCTTTTCTTCTTCTTCATATTGTGAGTTTCTGAGCTCTTTTGGGATTCCTCCCCCCCCACCCACGTCACGCTGAAGTGCATCCCGAAGCACGATTGCCACGTCTGTGAAAGATTGTTTGTCCGTTGCCAGGGCAGGGCAACAGCCGGCTAACAGTGCTGCAGTGAAGCGCCACAGCGAATCCTGAAAGATTGTGGTCGTGCTATAAGTCCCTGTCTTACACCCCAAAACACGAGGCTGAGTCTCAGTATTTTATCAAAACCAGCTTTATTCAGCTTGAAACAGGAAGAGAACGGTTATTTATTGTAGCGTGATCTGTTACTGTCCTATACACAGACACAGCAGTCAGACAGGGTTGTGACCAGGTTAGTGGTCAAGTAATCCTGTTCCCTGCATTTACAATTTTCCTTGCATCACCCATCGAGATATTTTCTGTTTGCTTCAGTTCCGAGCCGCATCAGAGCTATGAGCCTGCTGTTGCCCCGGCAACAGATAAAACTCTTCCACAGACGCGGTGATCGCACTTTGGGACGCTCTTTGGTATGTTGTCTAGTTGGGGGAGGTCCCAAGAGAGTTTAGAAACCTCACATTTTCTTGAATGAGTGCCGCATTAATAGGAATGTTTCTTGAACAAGCATCACTGAACCACATAAAAACAGCTTTTTCTACATCTTTAAATGTAGCAGTTTACATATTTGCATCCCGTGATTTTTCTTCTTTTTTTTGTTCATTCTTTAAAGAAAGTTGACAGTGTCAATGGCAAAATTCCAAATTCACTGGCACAATCTTTTTTATTTTTGCTGCAATCGAGAGCTGTTTTTTTTTTTTTTCTAATATGAACTGTTATTGTTTTTTCGTGTTTGCCGTTTCTATAGGAGGGTGACAATGACTTAAATTCCAATGGATGTTTTTCAAATGTTGACGAGCAGTAAGCAAAAGGTATCACTGAAAACCACCGAAAACAAAAACAGCAAAAAAACAGTACGAGGAAAGTCTGAAGAAAGAATTTTTTTTTACAATGTTTCTGTTTGGAATCGTTGTGCACAACTGAGCTGCGACCACAGAACTAACTGCTATGTGGATGATTCATTCAAGCATTTCAAGGTCACTTCGTTGTAATGAAAGTATCTACTGAACGTACTTCGTAGTAACGAGATTTCTATAGACTCGTGTCATATGGGGAAACTGTCGGGACCATAAAAATACTTCATTGTAATGAAAATTTCGTTGTAAAGATATTTGTTGTAATGGAATTTTACCTGTATGTATATATATATATATATATATATATATATATATATATACCGTGGGTACGGAAAGTATTCAGACCCCATTCAATTTTTCACTCTTTGTTATATTGCAGCCATTTGCTAAAATCATTTAAATTAATTTTTTTTCTCATTAATGTACACACAGCACCCCATATTGACAGACAAAAAAAATAATTTTTTAAATTGTTGCAGATTTATTAAAAAAGAAAAACTAAAATATCACATGGTCCTAAGTATTCAGACCCTTTGCTGTGACACTCATATATTTATATTTGTGTGGAGTTTACATGTTCATCCTTGAGATCACCTTCATTTGAGTCCAGCTGTGTTTGATTATACTGATTGGACTTGATTAGGAAAGCCACACACCTGTCTATATAAGACCTTACAGCTCACAATGCATGTCAGAGCAAATGAGAATCATGAGGTCAAAGGAACTGCCTGAAGAGCTCAGAGACAGAATTGTGGCAAGGCACAGATCTGGCCAAGGTTACAAAAAAATTTCTGCTGCACTTAAGGTTCCCAAGAGCACAGTGGCCTCCATAATCCTTAAATGGAAGACGTTTGGGACGACCAGAACTCTTCCTAGAGCTGGCCGGCCGGCCAAGCTGAGCTACTGGGGGAGAAGAGCCTTGGTGAGAGAGGTAAAGAAGAACCCAAAGATCACTTTGGCTGAGCTCCAGAGATGCAGTCAGGAGATGGGAGAAAGTTGTAGAAAGTCAACCATCACTGCAGCCCTCCACCAGTCAGGGCTTTATGGCAGAGTGGCCTGTCAGAAGCCTCTCCTCAGTGCAAGACACATGACAGCCCGCATGGAGTTTGCTAAAAGACACCTGAAGATTCTCTGGTCTGATGAGACCAAGATAGAACTTTTTGGCCTTAATTCTAAGCGGTATGTGTGGAGACAACCAGGCACTGCTCACCACTTGTCCAATACAGTCCCCACAGTGAAGCATGGCGGTGGCAGCATCATGCTGTGGGGGTGTTTTTCAGCTGCAGGGACAGGACGACTGGTTGCAATCGAGGGAAAGATGAATGCGGTCAAGTACAGGGATATCCTGGACAAAAACCTTCTCCAGATTGCTAAGGACCTCAGACTGGGCCGAAGGTTTACCTTCCAACAAGACAATGACCCTAAGCACACAGCTAAAATAACGAAGGAGTGGATTCACAACAACTCTGTGACTGTTCTTGAATGGCCCAGCCAGAGCCCTGACTTAAACCCAATTGAGCATCTCTGGAGAGAATTAAAAATGGCTTTCCACCAACGTTTACCATCCAACCTAACAGAACTGGAGAGGATCTGCAAGGAGGAATGGCAGAGGATCCCCAAATACAGGTGTGAAAAACTTGTTGCATCTTTCCCAAGAAGACTCATGGCTGTATTAGCTCAAAAGGGTGCTTCTACTAAATACTGAGCAAAGGGTCTGAATACTTAGGACCATGTGATATTTCAGTTTTTCTTTTTTAATAAATCTGCAACAATTTCAAAAATTCTTTTTTTTTTGTCAATATGAGGTGCTGTGTGTACATTAATGAGGAAAAAAATTAATTTAAATAATTTTAGCAAATGGCTGCAATATAACAAAGAGTGAAAAATTGAAGGGGGTCTGAATACTTTCCGTACCCACTGTATATATACTAGCTGTGTAAGGCCGTGCTTTAAAAAGTCTGGGGTCCTAGAAACTATTGAAATTGTCAGAAAAAAAAACGAAATATAGATATGTTAGGTAATTGAAACGAATCTCTCCTAGGAGGATTCTTTTCGCTGACATGCTCGCATCGCTTGTGTATTAGTGGCTGGAGGAAAAGGAAAAGGGATAAATTTTGCCGATGTTAGCGGCTATGCGACTTTGTCTTTCTTCTGAGGCTTCGTTTTGCTGATGTGCTGATCTTGCTCGTGTTATTAACGGCTTACCCTGACTCCACCTCACACTTACAGACCTAAACAGACACACACACTTCGATGCGTAGACGTTTACATTTAAGATATATATATAATGGATGTTTATTTAACTTATACTTAAAGTCAAAGATCAAAGCTTATCTTTTGAGAAAAATGGGTGACCACATAATCATCAAAAGAGCTAACACCAGATATACTTGCCGTCAATACATACAAAGTGTAAGGAAACAGTCTGACACTTTGAATGTCATGAAACGCACAACTCTTACAACTGCAAAAGTATGCCAGGGCTTTGCTTCATTAATATGCACACTAGAGAAGGACTTTCAGAGAATATTGTGACAGAAATACACCATTCTGAAAGTGACCCCAAAAGATTCACCATAACATTAGCATTAATTTAAGACAAACATATGACGTTACTACACATGTCCCAGAAATTCCTAAATGAATCCAAATGATATTTGAAGACATAAAACTGGGTGACTGTTGAATGGGAAGAGCAGTGTTTGCGCAGATCAAAGCAGCTCTCCTTTTCCATGTGTTACGTTATAGAAACATTTGAAAATGTTTTGACGAGAACAACCCATTCAGCCCAACAAAGCTCGCCTATCCTTTCCATTTAATACCTCCAAAAACATCAAGTGGAGTTTTGAATATCTTTAGAGTTCTACTGTCCATCCACAGTTCTGTGTGTATTAAAACCTCCTAATATTTGGGCAAATTTTACCCTTAAAAAGTTTCCAACTGTGCCCCAGTGTTCTTGTCGAACTCATTTTAAAGTGGCAGTCTCACTGCGCTGTACTCATTCTTTCATAATTTTAAAGACTTCAACCATTTCAGCTCTTAATTTCTGTTTGGTTAAACTGAAGCCAAGTTTGTTTTCTTGATTCTGTATGTTTCGCTTTTAGTTGTTATTTTTTAGTTTTGAATTATTGGCTTTCATATTTTTTTTGTTTTTATAGAATTTCAATTAAATTGTATATTTATTATTTGGTATCCATGTGTTGTGTAGGTTAGCTTTCTTATAATACTTTTACTTTGTTGGTGGAACTCCAAGGGACAGTCTAGACTGACATCACTGCTGAGGGACCGCCCTCAGCCTTTATATCAGGCTGGGGATGTAGATCCCCAGATGTTTGTTGTTAGTTGGGGTATTAGCAGTATTTTCGGCAGTTACTGTTTCAATTTTATGGTTTTGTGGAACTTTTGCTCTGTTCTTTGTATTTAATTTTTTATTTTGATTTGAACTTGATAACCTTTGGTTTTCCTTTTAGGCAAACCCTTTTTGCCTCATTTTTGTACTTTTTACCATTTTGTTTTAGTTTTATGCTTAATTTCATTTAAGTAAATTGTTCATTTTATAAAGATTCTTCATTGAATTAGTGCCTCCTTCCAAAGGTTTGACAGTTTATTATCTACATAGAAGGGCATTTTGTGTATTTGGAACGCTTAAACCATATTTTTGAGCTTGATAAGCTAGTTTGGCATTTTGAGTCACTGAAGGCCAAAGCCTGCCTGTGGTGTTTGGGTTCAGATTGATTGGGATGAGACAAACAAGTGATGGTCTAGTTAGTGTGTCATTTTCCACTTTTTCCCTTTTTCACTATAATTTTTTTTTACTATACCATTGGTAAACAGAAATTTCTAATTGGTACAAATTAATTTCTTCATCTCACACAATCCATTTTCCTACAACTTCTTATTTATTTTTTTATTTTTCATGAGTTTAGCAATCCCTTCTTCAACCCCTTTACCTGAAATAGTTTATTTGAATGCAGAGTGTTTTGTGTTATGTTGCTTGTCCATTTTATATTCAGGACTGGACAATCTATGGTAGAATTACCCCATGTTAAATTACTGCATGTATTTTGCATACAAGTGTACCATTAAGATAGTAATAGTAAGTAATGTAGGCTTATTTTAAGACTGTCGAAATACAGTATATTGATAGTTAATTATGTGGTTATGGCACTCGTAATTACACAATTTTATGTGTCATATGAAACCACAGTGCACAGTTTTAAAGCAAGAAAAAAGTATCTCATTTCTGTGGCTAAAACCATCACTCACTCTTATTTTTTCTTTCTGGCTTATTTAAATTAGCAACTGCTATAACAAATGGAAAAACAACATTGATTAAATAAGGTGTTTATCAATTGTTGGTGCAGGTCACTGAATTTTAACATGGTATTATAATGAAAATTTGATGTATGTTTCAATTTCAAACGAGAAAATGTGACTTATAAAACCAAGGTAGGTAAATGGGAGGAAAAAAGAAAACGTCTTCAATGCATCTTCTATGATCTGATTTAATTTCTATGCTAATGCTACACAATAGGAAGGATTGAATCTGTCATGGAAATTATCTTGCAGCAATGCAAAAGATCAGTTTTAAGGTTTCTCCTTCAAAGCTGTGTGGCCGTGATTAAATAATTAATCATTTTTAATAACAATACACTAAAAATATCCTCACATTTCTCACCTCCTATTGTTTTGTTAGAGCACAAGCAAAAGTAGAAATGAAAAGAGGAAACTATATGGTTTATCTGAAAGTGAGTTACTCTTTTTCAAATAAGTTTTATAAGTCATCTCCAGCAATCATCTATTTATGGTCATTTAAATTTATACCCATTGGTATACTGAGTTAATTCCAACAATGATATATGGACTTGGCAGGTTATTTAGAGAACAACAATTTTAATAGATGTGAAATCTCTTACAAAATAAAAGAAAATATCAGGTAATTTGCCCCATTTTCTATTTACACAGCTACAGCTACTTTAAAAGTACTAAAAACAAGCAAATGCTATTTAGAGTTTAAAAAATAATGTAACAAAAACATAAAGTTAGCACAAATGATAACCCTAAGAAGCCTCAGGACATAAGTTTAAACAAGTGTTAGATCTTTATTTGTAGGTAGTGATTTTCTAAGGCTTTAGAGGGAAAGATACAAGAGTGGGTTTTAGCTGTTATCATTGCTATTTAAATTTCTTTGGAAAAGGTAGCCATGTTAAAGGATGAGTTTGGTATTTTTCAAGTCTCTTATTACAAGCAATGAGAAAACATTATTGTTGAAAAACATAGAACTGCAGAAGCAAAACTAGGATTATAAGTAGAGTATAGCCTGATGTTGGGGACATTTTGGGGGTTTTCATAACTCTGCCCATGATGGTGGCTGTAAGCAGACAAGCAAACAAGACATTCTTACCTCAGTAAAAATGTGATGAAATAATTATTTCCAGTTTTGTTTAATTATGACAAAGATGCCTCATAAACACTGAAGGTATATTTTCTTAAACTAA
Source organism: Polypterus bichir lapradei (assembly GCA_026402145.1). Lineage (NCBI taxonomy): Eukaryota > Metazoa > Chordata > Cladistia > Polypteriformes > Polypteridae > Polypterus > Polypterus bichir. The sequence continues at coordinate 1,438,599 of JANRMT010062804.1, forward strand.
AACTTTCACCGGCAGGCATTTTTGGTAAGGCGTAAGGTTATTTTTATTCACCTGTGGACCCAAGTACCCTTCAGCCCCCTTGTAAGCTGCAAGAACACACACGTATTTTTAAAGTTTATACAAAAGGTTTCACTTTGGACCACAAATTTATGTGATAAATTAATGTACAGTATACAATGAAGAAATATAGTAACTTCTACTAGAACAATGCCAAATGTATCCTTTAATAGATCTGTCAGCCGCAATACTGAGAAATAAAAGTGTATTATTTTATTTTAAAACTGTTTAGGTAAGAGCTGCTTTTTAGCTTCTTAGTCTGAAGTATTGTCAATGAACAGACGTGCAGTGCATGCTGAAGAAATTGAAACAATATGCTGGACTTTAGAGTTTTCTGTTTATTATTATTTAATGCTTTATTTTACTTATCTGGCAATCTTAGAAAACTTGACCTTGAATCTTCTGATAGTATCAATTTAAAACACATTTTCATTTGCTGTGAGGAACTGCAAAGGCTGAGGTCAATGTGCTCTGCTATGGCGCGTGTTGGGATAGAGAAGGGCAGAGATGATACTGGAGGAGCCCCCTTAATTCCCCCCTTTCAGCCACTGGTTTAAAACAAGTTCTCAGTCTCTCTCTCTCACTCTTTTTCTTTGCTTGAGAACAGATAAATCTGCAAAAAAAGAAGATGCCCTGGAGTGGAACAGTTATCGGCAGCTTATTACTTGGACTCTACTTGGACTGAAAGAAAACTTAAAGCACCCAGGTTGTATGATTCTGTGTATCACCTTATATACACAGTTATTGTTTTTTATGCAAATTATATACACATATATGCTGTATATACAGTACAGGCCAAAAGTTTGGACACACCTCATCATTCAATGTGTTTTCTTTATTTTCATGACTGAAGACATCAAAACTATGAATGAACACATGTGGAGTTATGTACTTAACAAAAAAAGGTGAAATAACTGAAAACATGTTTTATATTCTAGTTTCTTCAAAATAGCCACCCTTTGCTCTGATTACTGCTTTGCACACTCTTGGCATTCTCTCGACGAGCTTCAACAGGTAGTCACACGAAATGGTTTTCACTTCACAGGTGTGCCTTATCAGGGTTATTTAGTGGAATTTCTTGCTTTATCAATGGGGTTGGGACCAGCAGTTGTGTTGTGCAGAAGTCAGGTTAGTTGGACGATCATTTATTTTTCAACAGGACAATGACCCCAAACACACCTCCAGGCTGTGTAAGGGCTATTTGACCAAGAAGGAGAGTGATGGAGTGCTGTAAATGGTCATGAAAATAAAGAAAACACATTGAATGAGGAGGTGTGTCCAAACTTTTGGCCTGTACTGTATGTAATGTTTTCCTCAGTTCCCTAGGAGAATGTGCCAGGGATAAAATTTACCCCAAAGGGATGGGACTTGGTATTGGACAATGGAGGATTGAAGGGCTGCATGTTCTCCCTTTACTCTACCTGTGTAGCTGCCAACCCAATAACCAAGCAGTAGCTTGCAGCTACTCTCTGTTAAGTGTTCACTGTCTCCACAGCTAGGTGATAGCCCTCTTATCATCACCTCATTTATGCTGCCAGTCTATCCAATGATCCTCATGTGAGACAGTGGTTAGTTTGTAAAACCTAGTCCTTTTCAGACCGTTGCACAATAAACAAAATTGAATTCTCAATTCAACCCTAACCCTAATATATTTCCAGTTTAAGATTCTGATTTAGGATACTCTGAGCACTACTGTGGATTCCTAGTTTTTATCCCTACTTGATAATGATAATAAGTTCTGGTACTAATTTTGTAAGGAATATTTTTGAAAGTGAAACAGGTTTACTAATTACAAAACCCTAAATTGTTTCAGACCACAGTCGTACAAATTACTCAGATGCTTTTCCTCTACCAATCAAATATTATATAATCAATGCAACAGAACAAAACAAAAACTGTAATCTATACTGCAAATATGAACATGCAACAAAAATAAAAGAGAGAACATTACCAATATCAAAAAACAAAAGTAAATATTAATGGAAGTACAAACATCCAAAAGTGCTGTTACTTTTACTATTGTACTTATTCTCTAAAGGAGTAATTCTGAATGTATTCTGTAGTGGTAGAAATTGACATAGGCCACAGATAACTCTATTATAGATAGAAATATACTACCTTGTATTCTTCTTAAGTCATAATAAACCAACTGTAAAATGATATTAAATACTAATAATGACATTTTTTATCATGTACTAAAAGATAGCGGCTCACACTTGTACATTTTAGTGAATGGTACATGTGCACCATCAAACTCTTCATGGTAATATTTAAGATCATTTGATAATAATAAACTTAATAAACCAAGTGGTCTATTCAGTAGTGATTAATGGCAAAAGGGATAATAACAAAATATTCTTCTGCTTCTAAGAAGAGAGCTGTATAAGAATGAATTGAATTGAATATACTATATGTGTCATAATTCAACAATTTTTTGTGTGTGCAAGAGACTAAATGGAAGGAGAGTAAGGCCAGGTTGATTGGAGATGGATTCAAATTACTCTATCATGGTGTGGATGGGAGGAGAAATGGAGTAGGAGTTATTCTGAAGGAACAGTATGTCAAGAGTGTTTTGGAGGTGAAAACAGTGTCAGGCAGAGTAATGATTATGAAGCTGGAAATTGTGTGATGATGAATGTTGTTAGTGCATATGCGCCGCATGTTGGGTGTGCAATGGGTGAGAAAGAAGATTTTTGGAGTGAGTTGGATGAAGTGATGAACAGTGTACCCAAGGGACAGAAAGCAGTGATTAGAGCGGATTTCAATGGGCATGTTGGTGAAGGGAACAGTGGAGACGAGTAGGTGATGGGTAGGTATGGTGTCAAGTAGAGGAATGAAGAAAGTCAGAGGATAGCAGATTTTGCCAAAAGGATGGACATGGCTATGGTGAATTTAAGAAGAGGGAGGAACATAGGGTTATGTACAAGAGTGGAGGAAGATGCACACAGGTAGATTACATCCTATGAAGAAGAGTTGATCTGAAGGAGATTGAAGACTGCAAAGTGGTGGCAGGAGAAATTGTAGTTAAGCAGCATAGGATGGTGGTCTGTAGGATGACGCTGGAGATCAAGAAGAGAAAAAGAGTGAGGGCAGAGCCAAGGATCAAATGGTGGAAGTTGAAAAAGGAAGACTGCAAGGTTGAGTTTAGGGAGGAGGTGAGACAGGCACTAGGTGGCAGTGAAGAGTTACCGGACAGCTGAGAAACTACAGCAGATGTAATAAGGGTGACAGCAAGAAGGGTGCTTGGCATGACATCTGGAAAGAGGAAGAAGGACAAGGAAACCTGGTGGTTGAATGAGGAAATACATGAGAGTATACAGAGGAAGAGGATGGCAAAGAAGAAGTGGGATAGTCAGAGAGATGCCGAAAGTAGACAAGAGTACAAGGAGATAAGGCGCAAAGTGAAGAGAGAGGTGGCGAAGGCTAAATTAAAGGCGTATAATGAATTGCATGAGAGGTTGGACACTAAGGAGGGAGAAAAGGACCTGTACCAACGGAGGGACTGAGCTGGGAAAGATGTGCTGCAGCTTAGGGTAATAAAGGATGAAGACGGAAACGTACTCACAAGTGAGGAGAGTGTGTTGAGCAGATGGAAAGAATACTTTGAGAGGCTGATGAATGAAGAGAAGAGAGAGAAGTGGTTGGATGATGTGGAGATAGTGAATCAGGAAGTGCAACGGATTAGCAAGGAGGAAGTAAGGACAGCTATGAAGAGGATGAAAAATGGAAAGGCCGTTGATCCAGATGACATACCGGTGGAAGCATGGAGGTTTCTAGGAGAGATGGCAGTGGAGTTTTTAACCAGATTGTTTAATGGAATCTTGGAAAGTGAAAGGATGACTGAGGAGTTGAGAAGAAGTGTACTGGTGCCGATATTTAAGAATAGGGGGATGTGCAGGACTGTAGTAACTACAGGGGTATAAAATTGATGAACCACAGCATGAAGTTATGCGAAAGAGTAGTGGAAGCTAGGTTAAGAAGTGAGATGATGATTAGTGAGCAGCAGTATGGTTTCATGCCAAGAAAGAGCACCACAGATGCAATGTTTGCTATGAGGATGGTGATGGAGAAGTTTAGAGAAGGCCAGAAGGAGCTGCATTGCGTCTTTGTAGACCTGGAGAAAGTATAGAACAGGGTGCCTCAAGAGGAGCTGTGGCATTGTATGAGGAAGTCGGGAGTGGCAGAGAAGTATGTAAGAGTTGTACAGGATATGTTTGAGGGAAATGTGGCAGTGGTGATGTCTGTGGTAGGAGTGACAGATGCATTCAAGTTGGAGGTGGGATTACATCAGGGATCGGCTCTGAGGCCTTTCTTATTTTCAATGGTGATGGACAGGTTGACAGACGAGATTAGACAGGAGTCCCTGTGGACTATGATGTTTGCTGATGACATTGTGATCTGTAGCAATAGTAGGGAGCAGGTTGAGGAGACCCTGGAGAGGTGGAGATATGCTCTAGAGAGAAGAGGAATGAAGGTCAGTAGGAACAAGACAGAATACATGTGTGTAAATAAGAGGGAGGTCAATGGAATAGTGAGGATGCAGGGAGTAGAGTTGGCGAAGGTGGATGAGTTTAAATACTTGGGATCAACAGTGCAGAGTAATGTGGATTGTGGAAGAGAGGTGAAAAAGAGAGTGGAGGCAGGGTGGAATGGGTGGAGAAGAGTGTCAGGAGTAATTTGTGACAGATGGGTATCGGCAAGAGTGAAAGGGAAGGTCTACAGGATGGTATTTAGACCAGCTATGTTATATGGGTTGGAGATGGTGGCACTGACCAGAAAGCAGGAGACAGAGCTGGAAGTGGCACAGTTTGAAGATGCTAAGATTTGCACTGGGTGTGACGAGGATGGGTAGGATTAGAAATGAGTACATTAGAGGGTCAGCTCAAGTTGGACGGTTGGGAGACAAAGTCAGAGAGGCAAGATTGCGTTGGTTTGGACATGTGCAGAGGAGAGATGCTGGTTATATTGGAAGAAGGATGCTAAGGATAGAGCTGTCAGGGAAGAGGAAAAGAGGAAGGCCTAAGTGAAGGTTTATGAATGTGCAGGTGATGGGTGTAACAGAACAAGATGCAGAGGAGAGAAAGATATGGAAAAAGATGATCTGCTGTGGCAACCCCTAACGGGAGCAGCCGAAAGAAGAAGATATGTGTCATAAATCAACAGATTATTTACAGATGTCTCTAATCTGAAAGAAATTGGTGCCTCATCTCCAGTTGACTTCAATGACTGCTTGACACTGACTAAATGAACATTATCACACACGTGTGCATGGGAGGCAGCTAAAGGGCCTGAATGAGGGTAATTCCATGCCGGACCAGGGGGTGGTGGAGTGTACTGATCCTTTCTCTCTTTCCAATGCAGACCGATTACAGGAAATTCCGCCTGGTCCTGATGATGTCACTTCCTCACCTCTCCCTTAAAACCGCCATCTTTATCTCATCAAGATAGTTGTGTTTTGGACTCAAACCTGTACACCACTGTATACAATTTAACCATTTTGCAACCAGGAAAAATTATATGGGTGGCTGCCCCAAATCTTTTTGTGACTCTTAGTCTAGTTTTTGACAACATTTAAATTTTTAATAAAAATAATATGGTTAATTTGATTGAGTCTTTCAATACACTCATGAACATTTAAGGACATATTAAAAGATACAAGAGTGGCATGATGGCACAGTAGTAGTGCTGCACACTTTCAGTAAGGGAATTTGGGATCATGTCCTGACTGTTCCCTGAGTGGACTTTGTGTGTTCCCCTCTTGTCCTCATGGGCTTCATCTGGGTGCTCAGGTTTTCTCTCACAGTCTAAAGATATGGTGGCCTTTAAGTGAACTGGCGTTGTATGTATGTGTGTTTGGACTGGTGCCCTGTCCTGGGATTGTTCATGCTTTGTGATCTGTGATTGCTGGGATAGGCTCCATCTGCCCGGCAGCCTTTATCTGGATAAGCAGGCTAGGAAGACTGGTAGATGGATGGGTTACAAAGTAAAGACATTAATATTTTGCATGTCAACAAAAAGAAATAAACAGTTAAGCATAAATAAATACATAAAATAAAATGGATAAAAGAAAACCTATGGCATTGAGAAAGTAAGTTTTAAATGATTGGTTTCCAAAGAAATAATATGAAAAGAAAAAATCAAATACTGGGCTTGTCTTCATTCAGTCCATGAAACTGATGCAATACTAAGAATCAACAATAATCTGTCAAAAGATCTTGCAGATAGGGAGAGTGCAGATTATCGAGTCCTTCACCTGCAGATAGGAGAAACCCCTAATAGAACTGCTATTGAAAAGGATGTTTACATAGAAAAATGTGATGTGGTCAACAGCCCAAGTTTAACTGGTACACATGCATCCATTCTGGACCAGTTTTACTTCTAAGTTTATTGAGAGGCGAGAAAACCAAGCATTACAATAGTCTAACCTTGTTGTGACAAGTGTATGAATTAGTGTCTGAACAGCAGAGCAGGACAGTGAGGAATGAAGTCTGTTACCGAGGTAATAAGTGCTAACATGGAATATAGGATTAATACAGTATTCAAAAAAATGAGAGCTGTCAAAAATAACATTTGGGCTTTTAACCTGAGAGAATATGGGAATAAAAGTTCCATTAATACAGATGCTGAGGTTGCTAAATTGAAAAGGCATCTTTTGAGCCTATCAAGGAGAATCACAGATTTACTGCCTTTAACCTTAAAGAGACGATGTGTCATTCTACTGTTAATATTGTAAGAGAAGCTTTGGTACAGATATAAAGCTTTGTTTCTACAGCATTTAGAAAAAAATAATACCATGATAATGCATAACAGAACCAAGAAACAGAGGGTAAGTGATAAAGAATAAGGGGCCTAGAACTGATCTACTACACACACCATAAGTAAAAAGGGATTGGGGAGAATTGCAGTTTTAGAGTGAGGTGAATAATGAATATGCAGTTCTAGGAATGCCTAAAGAAGAGAGACATTCTATTAGTACTGTGGGAAAAAGTGTGTCAAGTGCTACATTTCTGTAATATTCAGAAAAATAATTCTAATCGAAAATCAGTTGCCCAAAATAGATCTTCAAGTTACTTTTATTAAAACTGTGTTTGTGCTAAATTTATAATGGAAACAAGACTAATACACTCAGAATAATTATTAATGTTAAAAACAGGTCCCAAAGTTGGCAAGCAATAATGCACACACTTCGACAGAAAAGGGATGATCAGAGGTAGGTATTTGTATAGAGGTAGGTATTTGATGTAATGATTGTAGATAGTGCAGTATATGCATTTTTACAAACTGAAGTAAAAGAAACAATGGTAATGAAATCTGGAATTAGACCAATGGAGAATATGGAGTTATTAATAGTAGGGAACAAAGGAAGAAAGGAAGATAAACAGGCTTTGACTAAAACAATAGGAATGAGGTCAATTTGACAAGTGGATGAATTATATTTAGAGTTCAGTTCAGATGGATGCATCATTACATATGAAGGTAAGGTTTTCAGACCTCTTTTACACACATAAAATTGGCAACTTTGGCCTACATATTTATGTGCGTATGTATATGTTGCAAGGTGTTTGTCAGTGCTTTAACATTATGTTTTATGTATATGTTGATCTACAATTCATGCAATATTTGTAAAATTGCAAGTGGAAGTACAATTATTACCAATAAATTAATTTCAATTGAATATTAGAACATCATTGGCACGATACAAAAAATAAAAATAAAACTGCAACTGTGACATGAGGATTATCCAGGATGAGAGTAAAGGAGATGATGTATACTTTAGGAGTTGGTAAATTTTTAATATTTTAAAATATAAAAACAAAAAAAAACTTATAACAAAAAGCAATTATCCTGAAACTGTCAAAGTCTATTGAATAGGAATAAAAACGTTTTAGGATTTCTCTAATCAGCACTAATGATGGTACAGTAAGTGCATCTAGCACTCAAGAATTCTTCTTTATATTAAATATAACAAAACAGCTCATATCATTTAAACATGCATGCTGAGACACAGTCATCCCCTTTTATAAAACAAATCCTCTCTGTGAAATGGGGAATTCTGTGATTAAATTAAATAATCAAGAATGTCCAGACAATAAGGTACATTTTTATTATGATAGGAAACTGGCTTAATAGTGTAGGAATTAAGGTCTGAAAAAGAATCCACACTAATAAGGATAATACGATCGACTGTTTGAAGATTTTACAGATGCAAAAGAAAATTAGACAATTATGTCGGATCATAGTTAATTGCACCAATACATTAAAACTATTAGTTGTGTGATTAGAGGTCAAGTAAATCAATATCAATAAAAGTGAACAGAGAAGAACCAGAATGACAAGCTGCAAAACACCAATGCAGGGTAAGAATGCCAAATCAGAAGCAAGAAGTCAATCTGGATATTCAACACAAATATTGAAGTCATTATCCATCAAATATTAGGAAAAAGAGGAGACAATGAAGTACACTAACATTAAACTTGTAGTGGAGAGTAACAGTACATTCAAAATTCTACAGAAAAGGAAAATGGCAAAACATTTTACTTTAGAAATCAGTTCTATGAATTAAGCAACACTACGGAAGAATCCTTAAATGAAAGCAATGAAGAAAAAAGTGTTATAAATTTAATTAAATCCATACTTAGTTATTTAATTAAAGAAACCAAAATTCAAGATACAAAAATAAACCAATGATATAAATTCATATTAAAAAAGATAAATTAATAAATAAAAAAAAACTACTCAAAACAAAAACAAAAAAAAAAATCAAGGTGTATTTTTATAAAAATAAAACACAAAAAAGAAACACATGGAAATAATAAAAAAAAGTTAAATAACAATCTGAACAAAAATCCAAATCTATAAATTTCCAAGCCAAGAATACAAAACAGATAAAATCTTGTCACCAAGCACCTGCACTGCTAGGCCATATGCTTTAGGGATGACCCACAATGTTTTAGGACAAGAAGAGATAGAACTTTATGTGCTTTCCCAGGGAGAATGCCCTACAGTTAAATCATTTTGGGCAAAACTTTCTGCTTAACTCATGGATAGCCTTGGATTTTAAATCACTACTAATGGATGAACGGTAGTATATATTATATGCCACTCTACTAGCACATAGCCTTATTCTGCTCTATTTGACGAATTCCAATCTATCTTCTAAAATTCTGAGAAAATTATGTAATATTTTATCTTAAATTAAAAAAGAAAATTAACATGATAATTTTCAAAACTTTTTTTTCAAAATATGGTAAGAACTCATTAGTATAATCCTGAAATGAGCATGTTTGAGCACTTGCTTAGCTTTCTTACTGTACTTTCGCTTTTATCATACATTATATAAAAAACTATTTTAATTGGGGTTGCATTGTTGTCTTCTTTCTTTTTAGGTTGTGGCTGAATGCTGATGTTATATTTAGGCTTACGCCCCTGGCTAAAATTTATTTATTTATTTATTTATTGTTATTTTGTAAATATAACTTTGTATACTGTATTATAAAATCTTTTCTTGGTTTAAAGTAACTGCAGCCCTAATGACAGCATCAGCTTATAGTAATAATTGAATCAGAGGAATAGTCCCTGCAATCAAAGTAAAAAATAAAAGGTAAGAAACCAGCAAAATAACAAATGTGAAATGAAATGTAAGCTGAACAAAGTTAAGGAAGTGGGAAGAAGATTAAATATAATAAAAAAAATGTAAACAGTGGCAAAGCTCTACTACAAACTTATCAAAAGAGATGGTTTCTTCAAAAAAGCTCTTCTAGTTTTAAGTTTGTTTTCAACATGTTATGGTTGATTATATTGTCCAGCTTGTGATTTTAATTTTTCCAACTGTTCTTTGCCCTCTAAAAAGAGTTTGTCTATGTTTTTCAGGATGTCTAAAGCTAAAGCAATATAAAGGCCAACCCTGACACAGACAGGCGTAGGACACAGTTATAAGAGCACACGGGATTTATTTATTTTTTCCCTTGTGGGAAACATCTTCTCCGTTCCCCACAAGTCTAACACACAGTCCCAAAGCACAATACACTGCTTTTCTTTCTTTTTTTCTTTCTCCTTCATTCTCCCCCGGTAAGCATCGTCCTCTACCTCCCGACTCTGGCTCTCGGAGTAGTGGCTGCTGGCTCCTTTTATAGCCCACCTGGAAGTGCTCCAGGTCCTTGATGACTTATTTCCGGCAGCACTTCCGGGTGAGGTGGAAGAACTGCTCTATAGGGCTCAGCAGCAGCTACAGCATCCCCAGGTGGCACCCATGGATCCTAACAGGGCTGCACCAAACTCCATGAAGCCCTGCTGGAGTCCTAGGCACCGCTACAACCCAGGGGGGCTGCCATCTAGCGCTCTGGGGGAGGTAACACTCTGGATAGGCTGGCTCCCCTGGTCCTCTCAGCATGGGGGCATCCCGGCTGGGCAACGGCCCTGGCCGTCCGCCACACTGGGCATATTATTTTTCTGTTTTCAGTATTGTCTTGTTTTCCTTATGGACACCACCATGGACAATTACTGCTAAGATATGATACCTTGTTGCTGAGATGAGGATTCCAGAAATTGCACATTATAATGTCATTAGCACACCTTTTTAAAAATCGTCGCCACATATTTTAATTACGATTGGATCCATAGAAGAAAGTAAAAATAAGTGTCATTTCTGTCCTGATTGCAATTTATGTACAATTTAGGTCTTATGTTGTGTTTACAATTTATGGCTTATGCGCTCTTTTTTGGTTACAACGTACCGCTCTATTCTTTGACTCTAATTCTGGCAATACATCCTGAGATTTGTTTATTTAATTATAGTTTTCCCAGTTATAAACACTGCATGAATCCTGACATCCTCTGATTCAATTCTGTCTCAAATCAGCTGTCAAATTTCGCAGTAAACATATTGTGAGAATTCAAATCAGAAACTGACCATAGGCAATTAATTTTAGTGACAGTAATGCAATAAATTATCAATTGTTATTGAAAGCAACAGTATTACGAGAGCAACGAAGAGTACTCAGCTTCTAGACCAAAACAGAGTAAACTATCCATCCATCCATCCATCCATTATCCAGCCCGCTATATCCTAACTACAGGGTCACGGGGATCTGCTGGAGCCAATGCCAGCCAACACAGGGCGCAAGGCAGGAAACAAACCCTGGGCAGGGTGCTAGCCCACCACAGAGAGTAAACTATATTGTAATTAATGGGTTGTTTCCTCACCATTTTACAATCAGGATGAACAACTGCCCCAAGAACAAGTTGTAATGAAGGAAGTTGAAGTACATGACCTGATCAGATTTTTACCAAAGCTACAAGATTTTCACTGTGACAATTGGACAGCATATTTGAGACTTGCAAGGATCCACACACTCTGAAACAAGTAAAATCAATCAGATTTCATACTGTTAAACAGCACAATATACTTTAAAACCCGATCTCTTTCAAAGCACAAGGTTTATCACTCAAAAAAGCCAAGAAGACATTTTTCAGTACAAAACTAGCAGCAGAATTGAAAATTGTAAGAAATCCTCCAAGCAAAGATTTGGAACCTGAAAGCTGATGTGCTCATACATGTAAAAAAAAGAATAAAATTATACCTGTTTTTGAAGAAAACTCGTGATCAGAAGGTCAGGATAAAAAACAGACTGGTGTCCAGTGCTGTGTCATCCCTAAGTATATAGTCCCTTTAGTCCTCAATGGCTGAATTCTTCTATTCTAATTTGCTTTTACAAATGCAAGTCTGCACTATTAGTGTCTGCTAACAAGGTGAGATTTCATAAATTATGCAGAGTTTGACAAAAAGCATTTTTTTATTGAATACTGACTTTTAGCTTTTAGACTGCTGCTGATAGGCAATCAAATATTGGCATGTATTGACAAATTATATGGAGTATAATTAAATGTGTAATTTAACTGGAAATGACCTGCTGTATTTTGATACTTGCAAATCTACATACACTTATTTTTTGACACTTGTAAATAAAATTGATAGACGTTACATAACAACATGTTACAAAATGTGCATCATGAATCCTTTTTTAATTACTGTTGTCATTCTTGTAGGCATTTAACTTACCTAGTGAAAAGTCTACAGCATATAAATACTGTATTGTTATGTTTTAACCAGGCTTACAACCTGGTTGCTGTTTAAATGTGTTTATGTGAATAGTATATTTTCTGTCTTTTTTAAATATTGTATTGATTATTAATTATTTATTATTGCCATTGCTTCTTAAACTGTATGCCACTTGTTTGCAATCCTGGAGCATAACATAATTTCCTTCATGTGTTTTGGGAACACCCAGTCAGAGCTATGCTTTAGTCCAATGTTACTTCTTTTCTGTCTTCCATATTTGCTATCAATATTACACTCTTGCCTCTTCATTTCCTTCTACTTGATCTTTTCAATCTACTGTAGAATATAACCATATTGGAGCTATCAGCAGCAAGGATTAATGGGGAAGCCGGGACTAACATTACCAAGTGGCAGCACTGGTTCAAGATCATTGAGAACTGAGTTTTTGATCATTCTCATTGCTAATCAATAAAAAGTACATCTAGGATGCTAGGGACCAGTCTCCTTGGCTGCTTTTCTCACTTCTCAGTTCAGGCTTCTCCAGATACAGTATATACAACAGTTGTATTAGTTCAAAGGGCTGGAAAATGACAGGAGGAGTGGTGGTGGTGGTTATTTTATTATGTTTAGTTATGTGCCTGTGCCCTCAAGTTGGGGTTTCAGGAGTTGTGGCCACCATGATATTCATGGTGGTTTTGGACCTCCAGATCAGCACAGAGTGTTTGGTGAACTTTGTTTCTTTTGTGAGTCCATTTTCGTTATTCTAGTTGTTCGACTGTGCTTGCTCAGTTTTTGTGGATTCATGATATATTGGAGAATCGAGTAAATTTTGTTTGTTCTGGGTTATTTTTTTATTTATACTCTTTTTGCTTTTTTAAAGTATTTTGTAATGATACATTTTTCCTTTGAAATAAATCATAATTTTTAAAGAGCATGAGTTTTAATGGTTTCTCTTTATATATTCATTTAGTACTGAAGATTATAAGGATTGTTTCATTGGTGGGCTTTCTCCCTGTTTGTGTCTGTACAAGTCAGAGCCTAAAACTTTGGGGTTAAAATAGTTTTTAAACACTAGGATTTAGCAAGCTTGAATCTAGATTTTACAAGGCTAGGCTTCATTTTGGTATATTGTGGCATAGTAACCATAACATATACATTAATCGTCTTCTTTTCTGAAATCAAATACGCATGCATGCCATTTAAACACATTAAAATGTTAACGGAGACAACTTAAGGCCAGGGTCCACATCTGAGACTTGCTAGTTACCAAGCCTCAGGCCTGATATGCTTTAGTAACCAAGAGACTTGTCCAGAGTGCTCTCGAAGTGTTGTAAAAGTTGCAGAAGTGATTTTATGCTGGCTTCTCCATGTAGTCTCACAGCCTCAGACAGGTCTCAGAAACCTGAGGGACATGTTTCTGTCCAGACTCAGGCACACTACACTAATAATGACAGTATAGCACTGCACCCCACCAAACCAGGTGAAAATACAATTGGCAGTAAACAAATTCTTGGTTGAGTGAAGTAAAGAGCTGAGTTCAGTTGGCATGTTGCCATTGTGTGATATGTATGTAGTGTGCAGTGCAAGGTTAGAATTGCAGCTTGCTGTACCTTTTATTTGACTTTCAGGCATTCTCCATTTTTTATGTTTATTTTAAATTTTATTTCAATTTTTAGTGGTTACAATTTTTAGATCCCCACTTTCTCTGAGGTAAACTGTTGTTTCCATACACTAGGCCTGCTTTGATTTGGATTTTGCTTTTGATCTAAACCCTCTAAAACTGTACGAGATTACAGAGGAAAATGTTACAATGATCTGATTGAAGCTAACATTTTTACAGGATATGCTATCGGGTGATATTATATTCACAACCAAATTCCAATTTGATAGAAACCATACCACATGTAGTTTAACACTAGAATTACCGAGCCTACAAAAAAACTCATAGAGCCGTCCCACCTTAAATTGCTTCTTAAATCTGTTCGCACCTCTCCACCAGTGTCTTTTGTCCTTTAAATGTGCCGATAAAGACAAGATGCAAGCAGCCGGCTATTCCATCCCCCACCGACTTAGAACATGCACGAACTTCTCCCAGCTCATGCCTCGCTTGGTTATCTGGGAGAGAAGTGGAGTTTTAGAGTGGAAATAATAGATCGTTATTTGGAACACACGCATTTCATGTGTGTTCCGTTTCTACAGTAATCTGTGTAAACACATTTTTAAAACAGAAACGTTTTTCATATTCTAGTAGTAAATGACAAAATGTAGGCATAAACTATATAATGTATGAAACCTGAAGTCCAAATATCAAAGAAACACTTTCACAAAAGACACAAATATAACAGAACAAGTGCGCTTTTATTCAAAAATATAACTGCAGGAAAAAAAAGCCACCTTAGCATGCAAAATTGACACACATTTACTATGACTCCCTCTGTGGCACAACAGTATCAGCTGCTGACTGGGAATTAAAAGGTCACGAGTTCGATCCTGCATGACTCTGTTTTGAGAAGTGTACTGCTCTTATTCTTACTATTTTAGAATAAAAATATACATTTAATTTTAGTCTGTGTAATTTATGATACTTGTAAAGGTTAGCTTTGTTTTTTTTTTATTATTCAGTTTTATTATTATTATTATTATTATTATTAACAAACCTCCAATGAAGAATAAAAACTGTGGACAACGTTTTCCCTTGCCCGGACGCGGGTCACCGGGGCCCCCCTCTGGAGCCAGGCCTGGGGGTGGGGCTCGATGGCGAGCGCCTGGTGGCTGGGCCTGCACCCATGGGGCTCGGCCGGGCACAGCCCGAAGAGGTAACGTGGGTCCTCCTTCCCATGGGCTCACCACCTATGGGAGGGGCCAAGGAGGTCAGGTGCAGTGTGAGTTGGGTGGTGGCCGGAGGCGGGGACCTTGGCGTTCTGATCCTCGGCTACAGAAACTGGCTCTTGGGACGTGGAATGTCACCTCTCTGAAGGGGAAGGAGCCTGAGCTAGTGCGTGAGGTTGAGAGGTTCCGGCTAGATATAGTCGGACTCACCTCGACGCACAGCTTGGACTCTGGAACCAATCTCCTTGAGAGGGGCTGGACTCTCTACCACTCTGGAGTTGCCCCCGGTGAGAGGCGCCGAGCAGGTGTGGGCATACTTACTGCCCCCCGACTTGGAGCCTGTGCGTTGGGGTTTACCCCGGTGGACGAGAGGGTGGCCTCCCTCCGCCTTCGGGTGGGGGGAAGGGTCCTGACTGTTGTTTGTGCGTATGCGCCGAACAGCAGTTTGGAGTATCCACCCTTTTTGGAGTCTCTGGAGGTGGTGCTAGAGGGCATACCTTCTGGGGATTCCCTCGTTTTGCTGGGAGACTTCAATGCCCACGTGGGCAATGACAGTGAGACCTGGAAGGGCGTGATTGGGAGGAATGGCCCCCCCGATCTGAACCCGAGTGGTGTTTTGTTATTGGACTTCTGTGCTCGCCACGGATTGTCCATAACGAACACCATGTTCAAGCATAAGGGTGTTCATATGTGCACTTGGCACCAGGACACCCTAGGCCTCAGTTCGATGATCGACTTTGTGGTTGTGTCGTCGGACTTGCGGCCATATGTCTTGGACACTCGGGTGAAGAGAGGGGCGGAGCTGTCAACTGATCACCACCTGGTGGTGAGTTGGCTTCGATGGTGGGGGAAGATGCCGGTCAGACCTGGTAGGCCCAAACGTGTTGTGAGGGTCTGCTGGGAACGGCTGGCAGAGTCCCCTGTCAGAAGTAGCTTCAACTCCCACCTTCGGCAGAACTTCGACCACGTCCCGAGGGAGGTGGGGGACATTGAGTCCGAATGGGCCATGTTCCGTGCCTCTATTGTTGAGGCGGCTGACCGGAGCTGTGGCCGTAAGGTGGTCGGTGCCTGTCGCGGCGGCAATCCCCAAACCCGTTGGTGGACACCGGCGGTGAGGGATGCCGTCAAGCTGAAGAAGGAGTCCTATAGGACCTTTTTTGGAGGCAGCCGATAGGTACCGGCAGGCCAAGCGGAAAGCGGCTTCGGTTGTTGCTGAGGCAAAAACTCGGGCATGGGAGGAGTTTGGAGAGGCCATGGAGAACGACTTTTGGACGGCTTCGAGGAGATTCTGGTCCACTGTCCGGCGTCTCAGGAAGGGGAAGCAGTACAGTGTCAACACCGTATATGGTGGGGATGGTGCGCTGCTGACCTCGACTCGGGACGTTGTGGGTCGGTGGGGGGAGTACTTCGAAGACCTTCTCAATCCCACTAACATGCCTTCCAATGAGGAAGCAGAGCCTGGGGACTCTGAGGTGGGCTCTCCCATCTCTGGGACTGAAGTCACCGAGGTGGTCAAAAAACTCCTTGGTGGCAGGGCCCCGGGGGTGGATGAGATACGCCCGGAGTTCCTTAAGGCTCTGGATGTTGTAGGACTGTCTTGGTTGACATGTCTCTGCAACATCGCATGGACATCGGGGACAGTGCCTCTGGATTGGCAGACTGGGGTGGTGGTCCCCCTTTTTAAAAAGGGGGACCAGAGGGTGTGTTCCAACTATAGAGGGATCACACTCCTCAGCCTCCCTGGAAAAGTCTATTCGGGGGTTCTGGAGAGGAGGGTCCGTCGGATAGTCGAACCTCGGATTCAGGAGGAACAGTGTGGTTTTCGTCCTGGTCGCGGAACAGTGGACCAGCTCTACACCCTTAGCAGAGTCCTGGAGGGTGCATGGGAGTTTGGCGTTCGACCGTGTCCCTCGGGGAGTCCTGTGGGGGGTGCTCCGGGAGTATGGGGTACTGGACCCCCTGATAAGAGCTGTTCAGTCCCTGTACAACCGGTGTCAGAGCTTGGTCCGCATTGCCGGCAGTAAGTCGAGCCCGTTTCCAGTGAGAGTTGGACTCCGCCAGGGCTGCCCTTTGTCACCGATTCTGTTCATAACTTTTATGGACAGAATTTCTAGGTGCAGCCAGGGTGTTGAAGGGGTCCGGTTTGGTGGACTCAGGATTGGGTCACTGCTTTTTGCAGATGATGTTGTCCTGTTTGCTTCATCAGGCCGTGATCTTCAGCTCTCTCTGGAGCGGTTCGCAGCTGAGTGTGAAGCGGCTGAGATGAGAATCAGCACCTCCAAATCCGAGACCATGGTCCTCAGCCGGAAAAGGGTGGAGTGCCCTCTCAGGGTTGGGGGAGAGATCCTGCCCCAAGTGGAGGAGTTTAAGTATCTCGGGGTCTTGTTCACGAGTGAGGGAAGAATGGATCGTGAGATCGACAGGCGGATCGGTGCAGCATCCGCAGTGATGCGGGCTCTGCATCGGTCTGTCGTGGTGAAAAAAGAGCTGAGCCGTAAGGCAAAGCTCTCAATTTACCAGTTGATCTACGTTCCTACCCTCACCTATGGTCATGAGCTATGGGTAGTGACCGAAAGAACGAGATCGCGAATACAAGCGGCTGAAATGAGTTTCCTCCGCAGGGTGTCTGGGCTTTCCCTTAAAGATAGGGTGAGGAGCTCAGTCATCCGGGAGGGACTCAGAGTAGAGCCACTGCTCCTCCGCATCGAGAGGAGTCAGATGAGGTGGCTCGGGCATCTGATCAGGATGCCTCCTGGACGCCTCCCTGGTGAGGTGTTCCGGGCACGTCCAACCGGGAGGAGGCCCCGGGGAAGACCCAGGACACGCTGGAGGGACTATGTCTCCCGGCTGGCCTGGGAACGCCTTGGGATTCTCCCGGAAGAGCTGGAAGAAGTGGCCGGGGAGAGGGAAGTCTGGGCTTCTCTCCTTAAGCTGCTACCCCCGCGACCCGACCTCGGATAAGCGGAAGAGGATGGATGGATGGATGGATGGATTATCTCGACCGCGTTCATGAGCCCAAACACCCAACCAGCCCCAACCCCCCATTTGACACTGCTGTTTAGGAAGTAAGCAAATAAATAAAGGTAAATGGGTAAATAACATTAGAACGCAAGCGACTCTACACGCTAGTTTTTAGATCTGGATGGTGTATGTGCCCCAAAAAAAGTCTAACTGCATTCTCGTACCATTGCTTGCGTACTAAAGTGTCAGCAGGCACTTTTCGTGGCATTACATGTATTTTTTGAGCATGCCCTCTGCACACTACTTGTGACTTTAGGCTGTAGGAAGTAAGTAAATAAAGAAAGGTAAATCTATACTAACAAAAGGCAAAGCCCTCACTGACTGACTGACTGACTAACTGACTCACTGACTCATCCACTAATTCTCCAACTTCCCGTGTAGGTAGTTGGCAGGCTTATTCCTTACAGCTTACTTACTAAAGTTAAGCAGGTTTCATTTCGAAATTCTACACGTAACGATCATAACGGTCGATAACGGTCGACAACGTCCGCCATGTTGAACTTTCTTATTTATGGCCCCATCTTCACGAAATTTGGTAGGCGGCTTCCCTGCGCTAATCGAAACCGATGTACTTACTTATTTCGATGGTATGATGCCACTGTCGGCCGCCATATTGAACTTTCCAACGTCACCAATTTTCCAACTTCCTGTGTAGGTAGAAGGCTGAACCCGTCTTCACGAAATTTGGTAGGTGGCTTCCCTGCGCTAACCAAAACCGATGTACGTAATTATTTCGGTGGTATGATGCCACTGTCGGCACCATATTGAATTTTCCAAACGTCACAGATTCTCCAAATTCCCGTGTAGGTAGAAGGCTTAAATTTGGCAGGCCCATTCCTTACAGCTTACTTACAAAAGTTAAGCAGGTTTCATTTCGAAATTCTACGCATAACGGTCATAACGGTCAACAACGTCCGCCATATTGAACTTTCTTATTCATGGCCCCATCTTCACGAAATTTGGTAGGCGGCTTCCCTGCGCTAACCGAAACCAATATACATACTTATTTTGGTGGTATGATGCCACTGTCAGCCTCCATATTGAACTTTCCAACGTCACTAATTCTCCAACTTCCCGTGTAGGTAGAAGGCTGAAATTTGGTACTTATTTCGGTGGTATGATGCCACTGTCGGCCGCCATATTAAACGTTTAACGGAAACCGATGTACGTACTTATTTCGGTGGTATGACGCCACTGTCAGCCGCCATATTGAACTTTCCAACGTCACTAATTCTCCAAGTTCTCATGTAGGTAGAAGGTTGAAATTTGGCAAACTCATTCCTTACAGCTTACTTACAAAAGTTAAGCAGGTTTCATTTCGAAATTCTACGCGTAACGGTCATAACGGTCGATATCGGTCAACAACGTCTGCCATGTTGAACTTTCTTATTTATGGCCCGATCTTCTCGAAATTTTATAGGCGGCTTCCCTGCACTAACCGAAACCAATGTACGTACTTATTTCGGTGGTATGATGCCACTGTCGGCCGCCATATTGAACTTTCAGTCTTTATTACTTATGGGCCCATCTTCAAGAAATTTGGTACACGGGTTCCCAACACTAACTGAATCCTACTTACGTACATATATACGTCCATAGCCTGCAGCTCGGTCACCATGTGAGGTGGCATTGGGTCCCCCATCCCAACGCCTCCCACGTTGTTGGCTGCCTGCCTATATAAGACCGTCCGTCGCTCCGGTCTCTACATCCCCTTCCTTGCTTCGCCACGGGATTCACGTCTCCCTACTGATAACTACAGCCTTTTTGTTTAATCCACGGCTTCTCCGCTGTTTTATTGTTTATTACAATTATAGTTATTGTATAGGTATTTTAGACTTACTTTACATTGCTCAGGTACCCATTTCCTTTATCATTCCAACCCCCATTACCATGTCTATCGAGGTGATCACTATCGATCAAAGAACTGTCACTTACTGAGTGGTTTCCATGCCTGGAAATGGTACCTACCTTTTCCATTCTCTTTGTTACATATTGCACGGCCATATCAGGCTCACTCTTGATATCCGCAGGAACATTGTGTCTTATGTATTGAATGACTGGGACAGGTTCAAGGTGTGGACTGAAGACGGTACAGGAGATAATTATACTACACAGGAGCACTATAAGAGTGAAATGCTTAAGCCCTTCACCTATGGTTCTGCATGTGAGTTGATGGCTGCCGCTTAATTGTTCGGTTGTCGCTTTTAAGTGTACCAAAATGGCCAAATATTTTACACCTTTCGACAACCGCCAATGCCTCTTAAACATCTTAGATTCACAGGTGGCGATTTTATTAGTGGACACTTTGATGTTTATGAATGTTTAAACTCTCAAAAGCTGGATGTGATTTTATCGATGAAACCGGTTGTGTGCTTACAACGCTTGACAGATGCCGAATGTCACTTCAACACAACAAATCCTGCAAATACTGTCGTAATTGAAACAAACCATGAAACTCAAACCGATTATGATAGCAGCAATCCAAGCTGTGAGATTTGAGACAAGATTACTGTTCACATGGCCAACTGTAAGTTACATGCTCAAGAGTAAGCTCAGCGCACAGCTTGGTCATGTTACAACCGGAGGGCCGAACTGACAACATGGTATACAAAGAGATCCTTAACAAATAATTATTGGCATATTTTCCCTCAGTTTTAAAAGGTTAAATTTTCTTCTTAATAAAAATTTTAAGGCAGTACTTCGCCGCTGCGAAGCGCGGGTATTTTGCTAGTCTATACTAATAAAAGGCAAAGCCCTCACTGACTGACTGATTGACTGACTCACTGACTCATCACTAATTCTCCAACTTCCCGTGTAGGTAGAAGGCTGAAATTTGGCAGGCTCATTCCTTACAGCTTCCTTACAAAAGTTGGGCAGGTTTCATTTCGAAATTCTACACGTAATGGTCATAACTGGAAGCTATTTTTCTGCATATACTGTAATGGAGTTGAGCTTGAAAACCGTGGGGGGCGGAGTTTCGTGTGACATCATAACACCTCCCACGTAATTACGTGAACTGACTGTCAACGCACTATGTAGAAGACCAGGAAGAGCTCCAAAACGCGCTGAACAAAACATGCATTATATAATTGAGAAGGCAGCGAAACAATAAGAAGCGAGCGACTGACATATTCATAAGTACAGCTACTGCGGAAACAAAGCACGGCATGAACCGTAAGTTTATATTAAGTTTATAGACACACTCCCGCTGCCGTTTGACATGCCTACGCCGAATGACGCTATTCGCGAGATACAAGTTTACTGAGAAGACACGAGGTATAAACGAGACTTTGGATCACTTTGTAACGGAGTTAAAATTGCTGTAGCAAGAAACTGAACAAAACGTTAATGTTTTACTTTTAATAACTTAGACTACATTTTATTTTTTTCCCTTGCACTCAGTTAGCGAGGCCAATGCATATTCATAAATGCAGCTACTGCGGAAACAAAGCACGGTGTAAACCTATAAAGTTTAAATTAAGTTCATAGACAGGCTGCCGCTGCCGTTTGTCATGCCCACGGCTAATGCGGGATACAAGTTTAATGAGAGGACGCAGGGTATAAACGAAGTTTTGATCACTTTGTAACTAAGTTCAAATTGATGGTGAGAGGCTGTGCTTATGCATATTCTGAGAGACTGTGTTTGTGGGGGGATTGACAGTTAAGGCGAGTGGAGGAGTGACGTCATCTTCTCCCCTCCCATTCACCTCATTTCGCTCTGAGCCGAGCACCGTGGCTAACACCGTCTTCCGAAGCAACTTCGTCACATTGCCACCAAATACTCACAGAAAAATCCACAAGTTAATACACACGCTGTCTCTAGAGTTTCTCCACACACAATGTATTCCTCGCGTCACCGTTATACCCTCTGATCTCCCATTTCAATTGAAATGCCTCAAATTTCCAGTAAGGCTCTGCTTCGCGATGAGAATTAATAAGTCTCAGGGACACACCCTACAAAAGGTTGCCATTGATTTGAGGCAAGATTGCTTTCCTCCTGGACAAAACTATACGTTGCATTCTCAAAAGTTATATATATATTAGGGCGAAGCACGTGCCGTGTACTGTTTGCATTATTTCACAGTAAAAATATTTCAATATATTCAATATATATATATTACCGCTTTCATTTTACCCTCGCACCCCCTTGGTTTGAGTAGAAGTATGAAAAAATATGAGGTTAACGCAGAAAAAAAGATCACCAATTGAAGTTTTATGAATAATTGATTCTTTTTTCGCCATCAATAATTGTTTTGGTAAAGCCATACTCAGTTTAATCCTCCTTCCATGTTATAATTTTTCTGCGACTAGCCATGAATAAAAGTACGGTAAAAAAGTAAGAGCAAAGTGAGGGTGACTTATTCAGGCAGGCAGGCAACAGCTCAATAGTTCAATTTTGGATATATTTAGTCGCCATAAATATCTTTCGTAGTAATGAAAGTTGGATTTAGTCTTTAAATTTCTATGGTGAAGAAAAATTTATGCAATGATGATTAAATTTAACTTTCATTCCTACTAAACATATTTCTGTCGACCGAATAAAAATTACTTATATTTAAAAATTAAATAGAACTTGAACAGATACGATAGTTCATAATATCCACGCATACTTGCACGTATGAGCGGGAGTCATCCGTTTTAACAAGCAGCGTATTGCACTGATACGAAATAGCCTGCCCATTTAATTATTTAGGAATGGATAAATAAATTAAGATTTTGTACAAATAATGTTTTTAATTTTTCTTCCTCAATGGATTCTGGCACCCCCAGCAAAAGCTGCTCGCACCCCAAATGATATATATATATATATAGATATAAATTATATATATATACTGTAGGTATACATATATAGATATAGATATATAGATATATATATAGATACTAGATACTGTATAGAGATATAGATATAGATAGATACATTATATAGATAGATACATAGATATATATGTGTATGTATATGTGTGTGTATATATGTAGAGATAGATAGACAGATATATAGATATATGTAAACATATATATATATATATGCCACCAACACTCATAACAGTGACAAAACAATTACATTGTCAATCATGTTACGTTATTATTAAAATGTTTCCTTTTCTTTTTCATTACTTCTTTAACACACTACTTCTCCGCTGCAAACCGCGGGTATTTTCCTATATTTTTACTGTATATGTATATGTGTATATGTATATATGTGTATATGTATATATATATATGTGTATGTATATATATGCATATATATGTATATTTATATATATATATGTTTGTGTGTGTGTGTATGTATGTGTGTCTGTGTCTATATATATTACAGCAACACTCATATCAGTGACAAAACAATTACATTAACAGTCATCTTACGTTATTTTTAAAATGTTTCCTTTTCTTTTTCATAACTTCTTTAACACACTACTTCTCCGCTGTGAAGCGCGGGTATTCTGCTAGTCTCATCATAAAATGATTTCTTCAAAACGTCACATATATTTGTCTCTTTCTTTTTTTAAAACGTACGTTGATCATGTTGTAGCACACAGCAACTTTTTGATTCACTCCCAGATAATCAATCAAGGTTGGGAGATGTTTGTGCACGTTCTAAGTCAGTGGGGGGATGGAATAGCCGGCTGCTTGCAGCTTGTCTTTATCAGCACATTTAGAGGACAAAAGATGCTGGCGGAGAGGTGCGAACGGATTTAAGAAGCAATTTAAGGTGGGACGGATCTATGAGTTTTTTCGTAGGCTCTGGTGATTCTAGTGTTAAGATAACCATGTTCAGGCCCGGCCAGTACTTGGATGGGAGACCGTCTAGTAAAAGCTTGTGTTGCTGCTGGAAGAGGTGTTGGTGAGGCCCACACAGAGTGCTTACCCTATGGTCTGAGTGTGGATCTCAGTGCACTGGTGCAGTGAAGGGGATACTGTGCTGCAAAAATGGCACTGTGTTTCAGACTAGACATAAAACTGAGGTTTTAACTGTCTGTGGTCATTAAATATCTCTGGATATCTTTCGTAAAGAGTAGTATGTTTCTTGTTGTCCTGGCTTGTGGAAAAATAATTTTACGGTAACATCATTCACCATAAAGAAATAGCAAAAAGGGTTAATACATGTCAGAAACCTGTTCAGGAATATCAGGAAACCAGATAAAGGCCAAATGAACAACAGAGACAAAAATGTAATACACAAAATGTACCGAAAGAGATCTGATGACCTGTATTCAACAAGGCTGGACAGTTGTCACATACACAGAAGTTTCAAGGGTGGTGGCTCAACCCAAATGGTAAAATAATAATAAGAAAAAGAATAAAATAGACTTTTATTTTATATAGATCATTTGGGTGTAAACCAATGAACCAACCAGAGTAAATGTGTGCATTGATTGACACTGCATGTAAATTCAATACTTTATAAAATTAACCTGTATCCTTTATTTCTCTAACCATTCTGATCATGCTGTGAAAGAATTCTCCCTGTTCAAACATTAGCTGAAGAGTAAAGAATGATGCAGATGGACAAACTTTTCTCCTGCCTCATTAGTGACTAAAGGTTATCAGACTTGTCTTGTTAGATATGTTTCTTTGTTTAATTAATATGTTTGATTTCGACCACAGGCTTACCTGTCCATCACAGCCTGGTCATGCTGGCCTCCTAATCATTACCCATCTCTAAATTCTCTCTAAGCCCTTCACCATCTAATAACAAATGTGTGGTAGCTCTTTGTATCATTCAGGTGGATGCTGCACATTGGTGGAGGCTGAAGTGGCTCCCCCACCCCTGTGTAAAGTGCTTCATGTGTTTTGTTGTATAAATACAATGTCTTCTTCTTCTTCTCCCTATTGATTAACTTTTTAAATTGTAAAGAACACAGTTTCCTGTGAATTTGTGTTTTGGAATGACTTAAGGCCAAGGTCAGTCAGTAGGAAAAACAGGAATTGATCTACAGGAGGGATATTTTACTCATGATTGTATGTACAATTTCAAGAGTAAGGAGCTCCAGTGACCTAATAATATTAGCCGAAGGACAAAAAATAAATAAATAAAAATATTGTATACAGAAAAGTACTCAGTTACATAGTAATTCTGATACATCTGATTAGTTGACTGCACTGTAACCAAGGTCTTTTGTCTTAGAAAAGTTAAACACAGTTAATATATTTATACAATCACTATGTTTAAATTCTAGCAATCACAATCAACACTGCCTGAAGAAACTTACCAATAAAGCCTGCTCCATCACAGGCCAAACCCTGGACACACTGGAAGCTGTTGAGGAAAAAACAATAAAGGCATAAATTGGGTGCCATCATGAAAAATCCCCTCCAACCCCTCTAGAAGGCACTGTCTTAGAGCAATTTTAGCCACAAGCTCATTCCACCATGGTGTGCTATCAGATGATCAGTTAGAAGCATTAAGTTTATTTATTTATTATTTATTAATCCCATGAGGAAATTCAACTTCATACAGCAGCAGAAACATAAAAACAAAATACAAATTCATAGGACAGATAGTACATTCAATCAATCAATTGATAGATACATAAATAAGTTATCAAATCTATTTAATCTAATCTAATAAGAGGCAAATCAGTTGTAATTTTCAAACATCTTAATAAATTAATTAATTATCAAACACTTTAATAAATTGACAAATTTTTGTGTGTGTATCTGTATGTCTGTCCAAGTGCTAGGTGTCTGTTATATGCAATTTGGCATGAGATCTGTAAAAGCAGTGGTAATGTTTCTGATGCACTATGTATTGAAATGAAAAATGCAATGTATTTTATTACTAAATTATAAGATACATTCCAACAGATGATATACTGTGTCACACATGTGTGAGTAGGGGGACGTTGTGTGGACCAAGTAAAGGTAATTCCACGCCAGGCCAGGGGAGGGCAGGGTGCACTAAACCTTCTCCTGTTATCTCTTCAGACCACCCACGGGAAAACTTATCTGAACCAAGAATGTCACTTCCGGTTTCGGCGCCCAGAAGAACGTCACTTCCTGTTCCTGCGCCCAGGCTGATGCCAGGAAAACATCACTTCCGGTCACCCTACATCACTTCCAGTGACCCTACATCACTTCCTGTCTGAACACTTAAAACCGCCATCTTTTCCATCCTGGATCAGTTCTGTTTTGGACTCTGTAGGATCAACAGCTCTGTTGAAACTTAAAGAATCCTTTGCAGCTAGGAATATTATACGGGTTACTGCCCCAAACCTTTTTCTACATGTGTCGGGTCTGTTCCTTTTACAACTGCAAATGTTAATGCTGAATACCCTGAGGTTTCTATGTTACTTAGATGTAAACCTGTCTTAGATGAGTAACATAGCTAGTTTAAACATAAAGAGAAGGAAAAGAAAGGCAGTCTTACCACCTTCCCAACCAAAGAAGACAATGTCTTTTTACTCAAAATCAGCAAAATCCCAGAGAAAGCCAATAATTTGATTGATTAATAAAATACAGTAACTTTAATTATTTAAAATTATAATTCATTCACCTATTGTTGATATAGATCTTTTAATTATCATGAAGCAAACATTCCATTAGTTCATTACATTAAGCCCTAATGTTGTCCCCGAGGATATACCATAGTCTTGTTTATACGCAAGCTGGTCTTTCAATCATCAAAGTTTAGATTTTCTTGAGAAATATATGGCATATAAGCTGATAGAGTACAAGTTTAACATTGCTTAAAAAGATTAATGATATGCTTTGCTTTAGGATAGTTCCAGTAATTATTATAAAAATTGATTTTCCATTCTTCATTGTCATGTTTCCCTTATGTGTTGTTAAACACCTGCTTTTTAATGCTATGCACCGTAATCAATTCACATATAAATTCCATTAAATTTGCTTTCTACTTGTATGCTTAAACTCTCAGCATAAAAACTGTGTGCTTAAAATATAGTTGTTTTTTCTGCAAATTACAATTCTTCATTATTAAAGAATTTGCAAAACAAATGCATGCCTATGTGTGTTGTGTTTTTGTAGAATTAATTATCCTGTCTGGATTTTTCTTGGGTTAATAATATCAATTAATTTAATAATAACTTAGTGCATTGCTATGTCATTATTAAATGTTATCAATTTATTAACATTTACTCTGGAGAGAACATGATTTAATAGGATTAGAGATGCAATATACTGACATAGAGGAAAAAGGAACAGCAAATTTAAATTAGCATATATTTTTAATTATTTTACATTTTTATTTTGCAAAATATATTATATATCATGATTAATTCATTATTATACGGCATGTAATTGATTTTGTTTTTGCTACAAACTGTAGAAATAATTTGCGTTTTTATTAATGTGAACTGAATCATAAAGCTGTAAATATGTCTTTTGAGACTTCCTTGTTTTTATTCTTCTTTCAGAATGCTATGCAAATGAAGCACAATAAAACATTATTTCCAACAATGTAGCTTAACCCACAAATTCACCTGCGCCCACCTTCTCTCCTTTGAATGGTCTTGGGAGTAGAAATGACTTTATATTTTACACTTGGTAGCACTAAACACAATGGAACACATTCCTCTCCAACATTTCATATTACATTATTACAAACTTTCTCAAATGCCTTGAAATATTAAAGCAGCTTTAAAAATAACAATTAGCCATGTTTGTCGTATTAGTTTACATACATAAACTAATTCAGCATTTTTTGAGGCATCAATAAAAGAGTGATGACTTAAAATTAGTAATTGGTGTAGAGAGTAATTTTGATAGATGTAAGCTTCCTATGACTGCTGTTAAATGTGAAAAAAAAAACAAATAGTGTATTTCACTTCAACCTGACTTATTACAGTTCTATAAAATTAATTCTACATGCAATTTCACAGTTAAAAAATGCCAAAGTTTACATTTTTTTTATTTTCCAAGCGGGGGAAACAAGAAATATTGATCCCCAAGAGTTATTCTGCAGCCAAAAATGTTGTTCCTTTCCTCAGCCGCCCTCCACAACCAACCCCTTTTTCTTCTCCCATTCATCTCCATGCACTCTCTTCAGACTCATGCACTGCTTTCCTGTCCACTCTGCCTCACACCGCTCATTTAGGTTCAAAGGTAACAACATCTAAATTCATTTTTCCCAATTCTATAAGTCAGTCCAAGCCAGCATCCTTCTGCAAGGTTGCTACTGGCCACATATCCAGGCCAAATGGTTTTAGCAGCACAGAAGTGCACCCTAAGCTTTGAAAGGCAAGTGCTCTCCAGTATCAAAAAACAATTCTGACTTAATGTTTCACAATAGATCTGTTATTATAACCTTTATTACACAGTGCTGTGGAGAAGTATTTAGTGTGTGCATCACTTACACTCTTCTTTGTCTTTTAACTAGAAAAAACTGGGTCTATTCTTACATGCTGGCAAGTAAACAAAGTTGTATGTGGTTTCTTATATGATGATAAATTTTAGTTCATTGGTTATCATTCCAACACACATGAGGAAAAAGGTGCAATTACAGGGTGTGTCAACAGCTTAACAGGTGTTTAACTAATAGTAGGAGTTTTAGTATGGAACTCTCTTAAATTATATAAAAGTATTTCATAACAAAGTTCATGATAAAATCCAAATAACCAGACTCAGACAAGGCTACAGAGTTAATTAAATGAGATTATACCTTTCCACTTACAAACACCAGATAAGGAAAGGCACCATCTGACATATGTATAATAGAAGGTGCTATGCATATATAGAGATAAAAAATTTTCCCTTACATTAGCTATGCCTATATCCCCTTAATACAGAACCAGTATGCCTGATGGCAAAAGTGCATCATGCATTCTTTCTCTGATGTAGAACCCTCATCATCTGAGTTCACCTCTGTGATAGCAAGTCTTTATGTGAAAACAGCAGTGTCACATCAAGGGGAGCGTGAACATGACTGAGAGAATAAAACTGAATAAAAAAAAAAACAACGCTAACCTTTACAAGTACCACACATTTACATTGGCTGTTACAGACTCAAATCAAATGTATGTTTTTATTCTGAAATAGTAAGAATAAGAGCAGCTCACTTATCAAAATGGAGTCATTTGGAGTCAAACCCATGACCCTTTGATTACCAGTCAGCACTTCTTACCATTACCCCACCAGAGCAGCTGCATTAAACTCGTGTCAATGTCACACCCTAACGCGGGTTCTTTTTCTACAGTTGTATTCTTGAATTACAGTGCACTTGTTTTATTATGCTTGTATACTTTTGTGAAAGTGTTTATTTGATATTTGGACTTTAGGCTTCACACATTATATGCTTCATGTCTATATTTTGTCAATTATTACTAAAACATGAAAAATATTTCTGTTTTAACGACAACTCTGAGCAACTGACATGCAGGTAAACAAACTTGAGCTGAGAAAACTTTGTGCAGTGGTGGGGGGATGTGATAGCAGGCTGCTTGCTGCTTATTGACACATTTACAAGACAAAAGACGCTGACGGAAAGGTGTGAAGGGATTTAAGATGGGACGGATTTATGAGCTTTTTCGTTGGCTCTGGTAATTCTAGTGTTAACAGTGGTCAATGAAAGCAAGTCTCAGTTTCTACTGTGAAAAGCAGACTTTGTGCCACAGGATTGACAGGGTGAGTGTCAGTAAGAAAGCTGTTCCTTAAAAGACAAAATGGGGCTTTGAAATACTGGCTGTGGAATACTGTAGACAGGAAGAAAGGCGTATGGACTGATGAATTAAAATTTGAACTCTTTGCTTCATCATGCAGAGTGTTTGTACGCCTTCGATTTGGTGAAAGGATGGATCCTCAGTGTGTGACACTAACTGTCAAACATGGAGGAAATGTGATGGTCTGGGGTTCTTTTGCTGGAGGGAGAGTTGGTGATTTGCACCGAGTGACAGGCATTCTGAATCAAAAGGATTCACCGCCGTTTGGCTGTTATATCAGCAAAAGGTGGCTACTTTGATGAATCAAAAATCAGAATAAAATTTTATGCACTTAATGATGCCTTGACTATTTTTTAATTTGCCATTGTTTATTTGTTCTATGCCTTGATTTCATGAAACATTAAAACATTAAACTATGTGCCTTTCCATTAAAAACTGTAAAAAACGTAGGGGTTCTCAAAATTATTACCGGTAACTATATATAACAAGACGACTACAACCCATTAGCTGGACAGTTGACTGATAGCAACAACAAGTGCAAGAATGCCGTAATACTGTATGGATAAAAAAAACAAAAAAAGCAGCCACAATATACACTAGAGTGAGAATCAGTTGTCTGCACGGGCAAGGAAGATACAAAGAAACTGCTGCTTGACAGTGATCAGGTTGATAAAAAAAATAGTAGTGTTATCTCCTGTACCACCACTCCACCCTTTCCTTAAGCTAACATTACAAATAATATAATTTTGCTTTTGTCAAAGTTCACTGGATTGTACTTTAATACCATGGAGACTGCTGCTGCTCCTAAGCATTTTGTAAATTATACTGCTCATTGAATCTGTTCAAAAGAAAACAGGAGGTAAATAATCTCACTCAGGAAATTGTTTGCTTAGTGATGAGATTAAAATTCAGTTGGCATGTCAACAGAAACTTTAACTAGCATGATTAGACCTGTTTAAATATCTTTCACAGACCTGCCAAAATATGAAAAGGCTTTTTGCTACAAAGCCCTTTCATAAAGAGCAGCACTCATACTGTCATTTTTATTCTGCTAAAACATTTTTGAGTTAATAGCAGGAAACAGTATTTTAAACTATGAATATAGGCACTGTTTAATTCCTAAAAAAGTGAATAGATTGCGTATTAATGTCCATCTGATTATTCTTATTGCTAGTTGCCATTATGGAGGACTAGAGGCCATCTGTTTTAATAATGAGAATGAAACAAAATGTTGTGTTGTGCAAGCTGCATTTTTATTTCAGCAATTACAGGTTAATATGTAGCCACCCATCCCCTTTCCATTACAGGGTTGCCTGAATTTTTAGCCAATATATAATATATAAAAAAAAATATATAAATTCTGTCTCATTGGCCACAAGGCAGACACCAAACCTGGACAGCTTACTAGCCCATCAGAAACCATAATCATACACCGAAAATGTGGTTTTAAATCTCAAAAATATACTTTAAATGTTCCAAATACACAAAAATGCCCTTCAAAAGAGAGGAAGACTGTAAACCTCTGGATTGCTATATACAGGCAACCAATTAATTTGTGTAAAGAATTTATTTAGATAAACAAAAAACATAAGAAAAGAAAAACTAGAAAAGACTATAATAAGGCATAAGGAATTTGCCAAAAAGGTAACCCAAAGCTAACAAGTGCAAATCTTAATGAAATCATAATCCAACAACAATAAGCAAAGTTTCTAAAATCCAAGAAATTCAGGCACTATTAAAAATATATTTTTTTAAAATGTCTTCTTGGTTTTGGATTATGCTTTTAAAAATACAGGCAGTGTAATAGTATTAGCAGCAAATATGATTCTTTAATAAATGTAACTCCAAAAACAAACAATTTTATCAGTAAAAAAGTTAAATTTTAAGTTAAAAAAAGTAACAATTTTATCAGCAAAAGTACGCAAGAGTAAACCTCTTGCTAATCTTGCCCTCACATATTATTTTTGTTCATTGTGGAAAACAGAGGTTAAAACCACATCTTTAGAAAAATTAGGAAATTAATATTCATGTTTTACACACAATTTCAGGATGGAGAGATTTTGAAGAGTAGGCTGGAATATAATTTTTCAGTTGTTGGTTTCTGTTTATCACATCTGTTTTGATGAAATGTGACTGTCCCTTTGATACCATACAGAAAGAAATTGAAAACAAATGCAGTTTTACTTTGTTACACTTAATTACATTCTCATAGTGTTTTCCAACCAGTTTTGAAAGCTTGGGGTTTGAACACTTAAAGAGCTGAGTTGAACAAGAGCACTGCTTTTGTTTCTCACAGTGAAGTAAATGTTTATTAGTAGCGTGGATGAAGGTCAGATTTTAAAAGATGAACACATCCCTTAACTAGCATTTTTCAAATGGTGGACAGATACTGTAAATGAATCTTTTTCTGCAGTATATGTATGTTTTGATCATTGGCAAAACATACGGTATGAAGGTAAAGTGTAATTTTAACTTCAGTCACATTATTTCAGTGGGATCCCTTTTCTTAGCCCTTGATGCTGCCCAAAGAACTGAACATCTTGAACAAATTTCACAAAAAATATGTGGTAAAAGGTGTTCTGGTATGGAATGCAATTGCAATGATACTCTTAGAGTGCAGGACAGGAATCATGTTGTAAGATGCCCAGATAATACGTATACTGGCAATGACAATAGGCCACCGTTGGCCTATTACCCTAATGGGTAATATGTGCCAATATTGTTTATGGAACCCTAGAGAAAATGACTTCTCTGACTAATGTAGATCTTGAACATTGCGGAACAATGCAGGAGGTCCCTTGTGCCATTAGGTAGCAGGAAGGATAACTTGTATCTAAAACATGTCTCCCAGTTTCCCAGAATGATGGTGCTTGTCCTTTCACTGGAATGCTGGGGTCTAGGAATGTACGGCTAGTTGGGACCGTTATAAGAGAGCTGCTGCAGGACAACCTCTGAAATTCCCTAGCTCTTTCCTGAATCGGGTAAATGGAGTTTCATCAAAGCTTCATGAAAGACCCTCCTAAACATGCACACGTTGAAATAAACATTGGGAGAAGAGTGAACAACAGTTCAGCTGGCAGAATGAAGAAAAACCAAAAAAGAAAGAAAGGTGGAAGGAGTACACAGAGGGTGATGTGAAAGCTTGTTCTCCTTGGTGTTCTTTTCATTGATGTCTACAAGAGTGTTACCTTCTGGCCAAAGTATTTAATTTCAGTTGTGTGTAGTGGAAGAAATTTGTTTTAAATGCAGCCAATACACACTCTGGTAGTGTTAGTAAGGGTCTTGTGCCTTACCTTGAAGGGGTGTTATGTCTCTTTCCTGTGCGGAGTAATCTTGCCTATGATGCAATCTTGGATTATAAAGATGGATTATGGTCACATGAGTTATTAACACTGCGTACTCTTTTAGCTTTTGCTGAACTGTTCATTCCGTCTATTCTTCTCCAACTGAAAATTTGGCAGATGTGTTTTATTGGAGTTTTCATCTTTTCAACAGTGTGGTATTTAATGGAAAACCAATGCAGATCTTAAAACAAACTTAAAACAAATATATTGCTGTGTGTACACAGTACAACGGAACATGTATCCCACAGACAAGTGACTGTAGTACATTACCAACAACAGATGATTATTACAAATACAGCAAGTGATGATAAGCTGTCAGCTTCAGTGGCATTCGGTACCCTAAATTAACAAATTTATACATACTGTATAAACTTTTTGTCAAGACTTTACAATACCTTCTTCCATTATACATATCAATAAATATTATTTTAATTATTTTGTACAATTATTTTAATTAAAAATAATGATATTTGCATGGGTAAAAAATGCACTATAATACAAAAAGACAGTCACAACTATATTAAACTTAAAAAGAAAATGTTTTAAAAACTTTCAGCCAACTGTGGGATGTGTTTATGTTTCATTTATCATTTGTCAAACTAGTCCAGCTTGATTATTTAAAAATGAAAAGTTAGACTTTTGGCAGCCAACTTCAAGTTAATTGAAGTGCCTTGTATTTTTATTAAACTTTTTCCTTTCTAGTTACCCATTTGGAAAAATGTTGGCTTTACCATGCTATTTCAAGTGGTATAATGTTCAAAAACATTACAATCTGCTTTGAAGATCAGCTGTCAGCTAATTAAGTCTTTATTAAAAAGACCCTAGTAAGATCTTATAATATGCAGAATTAGGAATGACATATTTCATCCGTATGGATAAATGATCCTTTTTTTAACATTTGCTTTTGATCTTTTATTAAGTAATAAAAAAAGAAACCACATGAACCACATGCAGGACATTCTCTCAGAAATGTCACACTTAAAACTGTGAAGATTTTCATGCAATATTTATGACATACTGTGAAAGCATCAGATAATGATCTCCAGTCTTGGTAGTTTGAAAACAGTAATTAATTGTATGACTTGACACATATACTATATAGCAATTTAATCTTCTTTCTAATTTGTTTCAAAGCTACTCTTAGGAAGGTAAATCAAAAAAATTGTCATAGTATAATATGTATTCTCTGAGAAACCTTATAAGCCATATAATAATGTATTATTATTTGTAATTGTATTTGTAGTATACTTCATCGACTAAATTTTACCTATAGTGTTTAGTGCATGGATAGGTGCCTCATACACACAATAATTTATACATTGCTATAGACAAAAACATCTTGTAAATATCCATTCAGCATTCCTTATTTGAATCCTTATTTTTTTACTTCAGGGTAATAAATATCCAATGCAACCAGGATAGGCTTCAATAACCTCAAACAATTAAAAATGTTATACCTATTACAGTTACTGTCTCATTTTTGAAATAATTAGTTTAAAAAAAAAGACGACATATTTTCATGTCAAGTGTATACCTTGGCTCAAAATATTTGAAATGTGTGGAATACTGATAATGTAGCATATAGTATTTTAAGTCAAATATCTCAATTTTATAGTGTTAATTCAGTGTTTTTTAGTTGTGAGAGAACTCAGCCCCTAAGTAATAACTCCTTCACTTTACTCACTTTAGAAAATGATTTATTCAGAAGATATCAGTGGTACGTTTTTTCTTCCTGAAGGATACTGGTAATTGATATCAGTGACTGAGTTTTTTATAAGAAGCGCTACTGAATTCTATTAAATCTGATATCATTTATCTCTATCCCGTCAATTATAGTAAACCTTAACATCTAAAACTATGCAACATCTTAAGAAACAAAGCATCTGTCATTGATGGTCTACGTCCTTGTGAACAAAAACTAAAACTAAGATAAATCAAACCAATATACAAAAGCTATGTTTCACAGCAGTATAATATTTTGACAGGTATAGAACATGGATTTATATTTTTATTGCAGTTTTTAGCAAATGCTGTCAAGTGCTTTTCAAATTCCCCATTATGCAGCTGGGACAAAATATAGCAATACATATATTCTATGTATATAGGTTACACGTCTTGTCAACTCCACAAAATAGACAGCTCCTTGTAATTTTAACCGCTGTGTGCTCATTTATCTCGTGCCACTCTTTGTGCTCTTGCATTTAACAATTTTCAGTGGAGTCTCTATGACACATAACACACCCTGAGGTCTTATTTTTCTATTCCATAAAAGGAAGCTTTTCATTGTCTGTCACAATGATCTGACTGCTGCTTTCTAAGGCATAAAAATAACAGGTAGATGGGACACCATTAGAAATCTGATCTTAAGTGCTCACACAAAAATATACAATCTCTGAACTATATTATTTAAGATACAGTGATTTGAAACAGCAGCTGGAGTAATAAAACAAAATGGTATTAGCAATGGAAACATGTTTATGAAAATGTTTACCATTTTCACCAGAGGTGTTAGTGAAACACATTTTGAACATCTATCTGACTAAAAGAGCACACTATAACTTAATAAAGTTAAGTTATAGACTTAATAAAGCATTTTTTAATTGCATGATTAATAGCACAGTGAACCCAAGGTCAAGTAAAAACTGGCAAGTTTTTGGGTACCACAGGTATTAGTAAGAACCTGAAAATAGATAACCTACTACTGAAAAGCAAAAATGGGTGCCAGTAGAGAAAAGAACTACAAATATTATGCACCATACTTCAGGTGCTTAAACGCTATTATAAAAATTCTAGCACATCATAAGGATGCACATCACCTAACCAAGCGTGAATTATCAGCAAATGCTTAATATACTCAATTTTCTCTGATATTAAAATGAAATCAGTTTACTTCAGGTTATAATTCTTAATATAGATTAATGTACTGGGTCTGCTACATTGTCTGCATTTGGTATGATCACTGGCTTGGAAGCAATAACATTGCCTGCTACATCTAGTTTTATTATTCATATCATTCATTTCTCTTAATCCTATATCAGTAAACATCCAGCAGTGCCAACGTTTGAATTCTACAATAAATATCATTGCCTTACATCACCCACTCACCCAGAGATTAGACATGTTAAAACTGTGTGATCTTTTCTGGGACAAGATTTTTAACTCTTCACATAAGCAGGATGCTTGTTAGCCTAAAGGATATGTGTCATTGTATTTTTAATATATTGTAGAGTTTTGCGATTATTAGAATACACTGACTAGTATTAAAAATGGATCCTTTCTGTCAAGTGGACAAAAGTGGATGATGTGCAGATTAAAAGAGAATATATTAAATTCTCAAGTCAAGAATCCATTTACATTTTACATTTACAATTATTCACTTATTCACTTAGAAGGCTCCTTTATCCAAAGCGATTTACAAAAGAGGTGACATAATCAGGTAACATTAGTCTGGGAACTGATTTGAAAAGGGTTGCCAAATTGATTATTGCAAGGGAAGAGATTGAAACTACTGTAGTTATTCATTTCTTAGCTATATATCCAGGACACTCGCAAGCCCAGACACTCAGACTCCATGCTTTTATCTCTTAAAAGCCCCGATCAGAGCCTCTATTGACTCAGTAAAGATCACTGCATCATTAGCAAAGTCAAGATCAGTGAATCTTTCTTCACCAACAGATCCCCTACTGCCGCTGGACCCCACGACCTTGCCCAACACCCAGTCCATGCAAGCACTGAACAGAGTAGGAGTGAAAACACACCCCTGACGAACCACAGGATCAACTGGGAAAAACACAGAGGTTCTGCTCCACTCTGCACAGCACTCACAGTACCAGTGTACAGGCTGGCCATGATATCCAGCAACTTTGAGGTGATCCCATGAAGTCTCTTCTATGTCCCACAGGGCAGCACAATCAACTGAGTTGAACGCTTTACAAAAATCGACAAAGGCTACAAAGAAACTCTATCAATATTCACATTTACTCTCCATCAAAACCCTCAGTGCCAGGATGTGGTCAGTGGTAGACTTCTTAGGTGTAAAACCAGACTGCTCCAGTTGCTGGTACACTGTAAAAAAAATAATGTTAAATTTACAGTAAAAAACTGGCAGCTGGGGTCGCCAGGATTTTACCGTAAAAAAGAAGGTAACAATATTTTTTGGTCTACGGTACACTTTAAAAAATAATGTTAAATTTACAGTAAAATACTGGCAGCTGGGTTGCCAAAATTTTACTGTAATAAATAAGGTGACAATATTTTTAGATCTACAGTATAATTTTGTAGGAAAAACTATTTGGTCTTTGCAACAAATTCCAACAGAAGGCAATGTTTAACCATAACCAGAAATTCATGTTGTGTAATAAATATGACAATCAATAAACAATATTTATTGGCAGGGTCAAACTCCAGTACACAGTTTGCATCAGTTAAGTAACAACAACCAATAGCAAGCACATACCATTTAATTATACACATTGAAAACAATTCAATGTTTAAGGAAGTTATGGCACGTTGTCTGGTGGGGAAGTAAAGTTTTCTTTTGTGGTGTATGGTGTCCTACTTCTCGAATACAACCCACCATAAATCAGCTTCCATAACCTCAAAAAACCTTCAGCACGTGGGGAAAAATAAGTCTGCTAACTTAGGTTAAGTTTTTTTTCCCTACTATTCAAAGGTATGCGGTTCACCAGGAACAATATTGTAAAAAGAGGCGTGTCCTTATGCAAATATCGTAACCGGTTTTACTGAAACAGTTATTTACCGTTTTATATTTTACAGTTGTTTACCTTCGTTATTTAACAGTTTTACACTGTAAAATTAACAGATTTTTTTCAGTATAACTGTAATGCATCAATAAACGGTATTTAGCATATTTTGAAGGTAGAAAAATATTGATTTTACAGAACTTGGCTGTAAAAAATAATGAAATTTATTGTTTAAGATATACTGTACAGGTAATTTTCAGTAGAACATAAGGTAACTTTCCTTTTTTTCAGAAAAGGTCTTTTACTTTCACATTTACAGTATTTGTACCGTTAAATTTACTGACATTTTTTACAGTGTAGGTGAACAAGTGATCACGGATCTTATTGAGGATGACCCTAGCAAGGACCTTACCCAGCGCGGACAGCAATGTTATCCCCCAGTAGCTGCTACAATCCATGTGGTCACCTTCCCTTTCCTGATAGGGACAACAAGTCCCGTTTTCCCGTCACTTGGGGTGACACCAGTTTCCCAAATGGAAGTAAAGATTGCTTGCAATGCCACGATGACAGCCTTACCATCAGCCGGGAGAAGTTCTTTGTTAACGCCACATTTCAGTGGTGGTCCCAAGACTGGCTAGCTCTCTGTAGGTGGGTACATCTTTTATTGGTGTGGTCTCTCTGATAGCTGTCATACTCAAGAGGCAGCTGTTGCTGTGGTGGATCGCCTCCTTCCAATGGTGTTCGATGTCAATCCTTGCAAGGAGCATCTTTATGAGACTCAGATTAAGGCACTCTCTGAATGTCTTCTCTGTTGTCTCTGTGTATGCTCTGACCACAATGAATGATATCTCGTTGAGGGAGACATCTTATTTGTGCTTTGCTCTGTGGTTGATGAGTGCCTGAGCGGTAATACTCCTCTGGTTATGGGTGACTTCAGAGCGACCACCAGCTCTGACAGGGCTGGCTATAAGCATTGTGTCGGTCCCCATGGGTCTAGCGGTTGTGGTGAAAGTGACTCCATGTTCCTTGACTTTGCAAAAGGTCAAGGGCTGTAGATCGCTGGATCCTGGTTCCAGTGCCCTGAGCTGCATTGTTGGACTCCAGTACTGGTGGTGCAGTGAAGGAGATTGATCACATCCTCGTGGGCAGATGATGGTGGCTCTTACAAAACTCCAGGGTATGCAGAAGTACCCAGTTTATGAATTCTGACCACAGACTTGTTACTACTCTGAAGATCCAGCTTAGGTCCAGCAGAACCACCAAATAGGAAAATGAGACTGGACCTGGTCAGACTCCAAGATAATGCTGTTTCTAACAGGTTTGCACAGAGTTTGTGTGGGGAATGTACAGACTTGGGTGCGACTGCTGACCCTAATGTGATGTGGGAGACCTGTGACAGGACCCTGAAGGTTGCTGAAGGGTTGTGTTGGTGTTACCGGTGTTCCCAGAAGGAGGTGTTTCATCTTGTAGGGCACCCTGGATATCACTGAGAGAAGTTGCAGCACGCGGCTTGATGGCAGCTCTGGTCTGTACTGAGAACTGAGAAGCATTGCTGTGAAGGCAAATAATGAGGCGTTTGTTAGAGGAATGTGTGAGCAAGTGACACAGCATCTATGACCTAGTGATTCACGTCCTACTTACAAAGGAATTGAGGCATTACGCCCATCTGTTCCTTGGAGAGTATCAGTCAGGGTGGCTGATGGGATGTTCCTTACGGATGACACTGGAGTTATGACCTGCCTGGCTGGCTACTTTGAGCAGCTGTTTAAAGCTGATCCTCCAGCTAAGATGTTGGATATCTCTGGGTCCATGGTTCTTGAGGCTGATCCTTCAAATAGCTGTGAACCACCCAATCTCCCTGAGATTACACAGGTGGTGAACCAAATGAGGATAGGGTTCATCTAAGAATGTTATTTAAGATACAATTCTCAAAGACTTTGTATGTAGTTTGAACCTGACGTAATGTTTATACAAGTGTATTTTTGTAAGTTTCTTGTGCAGCCAACATTGTCACTGCTATTATAAATGAATTAATTCTTCTGATATTCATGTAGACATCTTCTCCATGTGTGGATTACCTGTCACCGGCTCACCTACAGTGTATGACTCACTGAAGTCAAGTTGCATTTTTCTTAAAGACACAGCATTTGTGTATTGTGTTCTTCATGTTATCTACCACATTTTTTACAGTAGACATTTGCATATACAATACAAACATTGTTATCTTGTAGGAGGAGCAGTGTCCTTGTCTGGCATTAAATATTCTGATAAGTGAAGCACTCATTTACTGCAACAGCAAATATTATAGGGAAACACTACTTAATTATATGAATGAGGATAAGGAGGACTAATTTACAGTTTCAAAAAGGGAGGTTTACACAGGAGACTTAGGGCATTTGTGTATTAATGGTGTCTACACACAGATTGTTGTGTATTTCACACCTTTGCCTTTTATCATGTAAATTGTGACATTTATCAGTTTAAACTCCACTGCCAGCTCTAGATAATGGGAGAACCGCTTTCATGTCGTGCAAAGTTTATTCTGCAAAGGATTAAATCAGAAAACATGAAAAACATGGAAACCTTTCCAAACATAAAATTATTTTTATATTCCGTAACATTAATTTCATAATTTAACAACTTTCTAAAAGTAGCAATAGACTTGTTGCAGCATGACCTGAATAGAACATTATTCACCCAATTACTTTCATCCTTGCTTATCCAATTCAGTGTCAAAGCAATCAAAAGTTTATTGCACCATCAATAATAATGAGACAAAAGATGACCCTGGAACGAGCACCCATAATTTGAAAAGGACATAAAAGGACAGCTACACACAAGCACACATACATAACACTGGCAAGTTCAGATGCACCAGAGGACAGTGCAAGAAAACTTATGCAAACTGTACCCAGTAAAAGGACCCTGTAAACTACATCCCCACCCACAATCTGAAACCCCTTTAAATTATAATATATTGTTTTTCCCTCGTATTACCAGGTATCCTGAGTGCAGCCGTTCTGAGGTCCTTATAAGAACAGAATTTGGGGTAAGAGGGACAGAAGGCTTCCTGGCTATGACGATATCCCCCTGTCTAGTGTGACATCATCACTTAACCTGTCTCTACACTCTTTCTGGGCATGCTTGTTTAAAAGAATGAGACCTGTAGTCCTGGATAATCCAGCTCAGCATTTCTCAGCCTTTAAGTATTTGCGGCTCGAGTTTTCATAACAGTTTTAATCACGCCCCCACTAACGTTTTTTTGAAAGTAGCCCACTAATACCAATTTGTTCTTTTTTAATTAATGATATATCATAGATGCATATTTTATTATACCTACTTAACTTTTATCAACATTTATCTAACTCTATATTTATTTTTCTAGATAGATAGATAGATACTTTATTAATCCCAAGGGGAAATTCACATACTCCAGCAGCAGCATATTGATAAAGAACAATATTAAATTAAAGAGTGATAACAATGAAGTTATAACAGACAGACAATAATAATTATTATAATATTAACGTTTACCCCCCCATTCCCCCCCCCCGGGTGGAATTGAAGAGTCGCATAGTGTGGGGGAGGAATGATCTCCTCAGTCTGTTAGTGGAGCAGGACAGTGACAGCAGTTTGTCGCTGAAGCTGCTCCTCTGTCTAGAGATGATCCTGTTCAGTGGATGCAGTGGATTTTCCATTATTGACAGGAGCCTGCTCAGTGCCCGTTGCTCTGCCACAGATGTCAAACCATCCAACTCCGTGTTTACAATAGAGCCTGCCTTCCTCACCAGTTTGTCCAGGCGTGAGGCATCCCTCTTCTTTATGCTGCCTTCCCAGCACACCAACACGTAGAAGAGGGCGCTCGCCACAACTGTCTGATAGAACATCTGCAACATCTTATTGCAGGTGTTGAATGACGCCAGCCTTCTAAGGAAATATAGTTGGCTCTGTCCTTTCTTACACAGAGCATTAAATTCTAGTATCAGAATGTAGTTTAAATTAATTTGTTTTGGCTTGAATAGATGTATTTTTCATATTTTTGATTCTTGTTTTCTTTTTTTCACATCTTCGCGCCCCCGTAGGGGGGCCCGTCCCACAGTTTGAGAACCACTTATCCAGCTAATGGCTAACAGAGCAACGTCTTGGTGCTTGGCGAGGATTTAGCTTGCTTGTATTTCTGACAAATTTTTATACACCATTTTTGACAATATATGGAATGACCTCCAACTATTTTTTCCTTATTCCATTAACTGTTTTCTCTTTTTACTTATTTTTTTAGTTACATAGATGGAAGCCTATTTGTATTGTTCAGTAACACTGTAAGCTATGAAAATTAAATCCTTTGATAAACTGCACTGTGAAATATGTATATCTCAAATCAGTTCTTGTTTGAGGGAGAGGTT
Source organism: Polypterus bichir lapradei (assembly GCA_026402145.1). Taxonomy (NCBI): domain Eukaryota; kingdom Metazoa; phylum Chordata; class Cladistia; order Polypteriformes; family Polypteridae; genus Polypterus; species Polypterus bichir. The sequence continues at coordinate 1,480,632 of JANRMT010062804.1, forward strand.
TAATTGTTTACTTAGTACAAACAAAACGTTTTGTCCAGTAAATGAGCCCTAAATACACAATACTAATTATTAGCAATTTGAACAGAAAAAAAATCACATTAGTTTACAATAAGACTTTCATTGTTCATTACCTGTTTATTAAAATAAAACAATACATACTTATAATACAATTAATCATTTGATATTTCAAAAATAGAAATAAAACCTCAAATTAACACACCAACAGTGCTGAAACTGATAGTAAAAAAGGCCAACAGAATGAACAGAAAAGTGCTAAAACACACTGGAGGACATGGGTTGATGACTAGTCCTGTGGTGAAACAGTGAAGCAGTGCTTAATCCTGCTGCATCTGAAGTCCACAGCCTGTAGACATTAAACCATCTATCCATGCCTGACTCAGTTTTCTATGAGCACTCCAATATTCTCCAAAAATACAAAATCTGTGTATTCGCCTAATTGGAAAGTTTAAATTAAGCATGGATCTGTGTACAGTATTTGTTCCTTTTGGGTACATGGGCAGATAATTGTCATCCCTTTTTGTAATTCTGTTGCTCCACTTGAATTTATTGCTATGACTTCATGACACAAGTCATCAAAGTAGTCCTTAGCAGTCATTACAACACAGGAATTCTTTAACTCAATACTAAGAAAAAGAAAAAAAAAAAACTTGTGGCTCATTTAACATTTAAACAAAAGAATTAAAATCTTCCTCAGTCATGAACATAGAAAGAACACAAATATATGAAAATAAAGCTCCAAAATCCATCTTTGAAAATATTAAAGCCTAATAAAGTAACACAACATAACTAAAGGAAAAAATGGATAAATAAAAGCAAATGCAAATCACAACAGGTTGGATCTATGGAATTAGAACATTTCCATCAAAAATAAAATCTCAATCTGGGATGTGAAAAGTCTTCATGGCGAATGATTTTTTTAAATATAAAAGAAAAGGGCTTATTTTCTCCCATCAGTAGTTATATGCATGCGGCACCTGTCAAAATGTCAATCAAATTTGATGGAGGACCGGAAGTCCCAGGGTCATCTCGCAGCCACGTATCTACCAGCTTTTTCAGCAGAGGCTTTCTGCTCCGCTTCCAGGCGTCAACTGTGTAGAGAGGGTGAGTGATGGGGTTACTAACAGCAGGTCAGCTTTTTAGAGCCCCCATGTACTCTGCTGTGTAGAGAGAACCAGCACATTGCTTTCTGTGAGATGCAAAAATTCTGCAACTGGGCGTTTGGACGTTTCTGTGAAAGGATTTTCAGAGAAATGGAAAAAAATGATGTTTTGACTTAGATAAAGCAACGGTTAGTTAGATATTTTAAATAATAGACAGATACATGTGGACTTACCCAAAGCGATATAGGCAGGAGCATGTGCATGTGTGTATGTCCTCGGAAGAAGTGTGCCTGAAAGTGGAGGGGCCAACCAACATGTGCTGCCCAGCCATCAGGGGCTGCCTGACTGGGGGCCGTGGCAGGGCCTTCATGCCGGGGACATTTAGCTTGGTCCGGCAGGGTCTGGATAGAAACTTGCACGTACATGCCTCAATTTGTCTTCGGAAGAGGGGGGCCGGGGTCAAAGAGGGGCCACCCATCCATCAAGGCTGCTCTTGACAGTTTCCTGGGCCTGGGGCAAACAGGTGGGTGGGCTGGGGTTCAAGGAAGGGACAGACATCCTTCAAACGGATTTTGACCATTTCCTGAGGAAAAAACAGGATGGGTGGGAGCGGGTTCAAGGAAGGGTCAGACATCCTTCAATCGGATCTTAACCGTTTCCTGCGTAAAAAACAGAAGGGGTGTGGGAGGCTAGTTCAAAGAAGAGTCAGATTAATGATGTCAGAGGAAAGGGACGGGACTTCTGGTCATCCATCAAATTTGATTGACATTTTGACAGTTGCCGCTTGCATAGAACTACTCCCATCTATTGTCCACATCCCCAAAGATGTGAGTGTTAGGAATCCAATCTCCAAAATGACCATATATGAGTGTTAGTGTGTAAGAGTGGGATTTGTGATGGACTGAAACCTCATCCAGGTTTGGTTGCTACATTTCACCCAATGCTGACAGGACAGGCTGTGACTGTAAAATGAATTAAGCAGGTTTGAGAATATTACGTTTTGGTTCACAAATGTAGTTGTTACTTCCTACCAGGCGTCAGCATGACACCAAGTTTATTCTGATGGAGTAATAATCAGGTGACCTCTGGTGCAGTCTGGTCTTCATTACTTTTGGAGAAGATAGAGTATTTGTTATAAAGCTGTTAACTGAAGAGACTTCAGAAGTACATCTCATGGTATATGAAGGGTTGTGTGGCCAAAAACCAAAATGTCCCTATGGGACTGACCTACAGTATTATTACATTTCAAAGGAACATGGTTTGTTACAAATGTAAAATCTCTCTCCTATGTGGCTAACGTCTCTACGATTTCTTAGTCTATGATATACCTTCTAATGAGGTAGTGTTCTCTTAACTAGAATCCCCTGTCCTGATTCTTACAGAAGGAAGAGAAAAACTTATTAGGTCAGTGAGAAACATGGCTCTTTCCTAAAAGTCTTCAATAAAAATAAGGTGATGTTCCACTTGCTTTTTTCAGATCATGTATTGCCAGTACTTTGGGACTTTTGGGATTAACACAACAATTCCTATATACTGTAAATATTTAGCTTCTCTTAATTAAAAAATACAGTTTAAGAGGAATTGGAGGAATGAAAGTTTGGAGGAAGATCTCAAATATACACAGCAGTAGTACAGACAAGGCTGAAAACATTTGTACCATTTCACTTTAAAAAAAAAAATTCTAGGAACTAAGCTAAAACTGGCCAAAGTATTTGACATCCACAATTATTTATATCATAGTTAATAGAACAGAAACTTTGTCTTACATTTACCACCAATCATTATTTTAAATAATTAAACAAATTAAAGTGACAAGTACAAGAATATTGGTAACCTTAACCTAATATTTTGTAGCACATCCTTTGCAGATAATAACTGCTAACACGTTTTTTTCTGTATGAGATTTTAACACTTCTCAATGCACAGTTTGCCCACTCTTTTTTAGTTTGGTTCAGGTTTTATAGGCACCTTCTTCCATCTCCAACTTCTCAACTCTTGGCATTTCAGAACAGCCCAATGTTTTGTTATCCTCCATTCTTGGGTTCTTTTCAGTATGTTGTAGTTTGTTACCCAGCTGGGGGCTTCATGACCTACAACTGAGACACAATGTTCTGACACAAATTCAAAGAGGCAGCAAAGTAATCTCAAAATATCACTATCATGTTTCGTGGTAGGGATGATGTTCTTTTCTTTGAAAGCTTCATATTTTTACTGTGAAGAAGGAAATTGTGTGATTTACCAAAAAGCTCTCATTTTGTTTCATCTTTCCAAAGGACGTTCTCTCAGAAAGAATGTGGTTTATTTGTGTTGCGCTGAGCCAGTTTTCATCCAGACGGCAACAGATGGTGCAAGTTGAAACTGCTGCACCTTGAGCTTGAAAGGCACTTTAGACCTGTTTTGAAGTTTTACTTGATTTTTTTTCCCCCAGTCAAACAGTTTTTCTCCTCAGTCTTGAGTGGCCACATCCAAAGATGTTGGCTACAATATCAGGGCCTTCTTCATGATAATATTAGCAACATTGGTCACAGCAACACAGCAAGTTCTTTGGCAATGGTGTTGTTGTCTTTACGTTGACCCTGCTTGGTTGTTACTGTCTATCTTGCCTCTGTAGACAACTCTCTTCTTTTCCTTCTCTTTGTCATGTTTAGTGTGATACAAAAGAGGTGAGTAAGCTGTTTTCTCCATCTATACAAGTAATAATCATTAAAATGCATTAATGTGCTTGTAGCTGCCTCTTTTCCTGGATCTCAGAAGCAACCTGCTACTGAGTTGGTAAGGCAGGATCAGTCGATTCAAAGATGTACAAAAGAAATTTCTAAGTCCAATAAAGTTCATTTTAAAAGGTTTAGTGAAAATTCAAAGCAAAACAGTTCACAAAAAAACGAAAAAAATTGTTACACATACAGAATGAAAGGCAAAAAGAAAAAATGTTTCTTGTTAAACTTCAGTTGCTTTCTATATTTAAAGGCTTTGATGTTTCTCTATGTCAAACATATATGCTTTACTTAATACATTCAGTACATTATATATGTATGGTACATTCAATATGGTCAAAATGATACGTTATGGGATACAATACGTTCGATTGGGCACGGTTTGAAACTGTGTGCCCTCCATGCCTTATCTTATCATGCAAGGCAGAACATAAACTGGGACTAATTTGCAGTCAGAGAGACAATAAATAATTAGAATATTCCATTTCAACTCAGCTTGTGGGACTTATAATAGAACCTCCCATAGACTGCATTATTATATTGGCAAATATTTTAAAATAACTAAGAAAATACTTCTGTCAATTTAATATAACCTAAATAACTAACAAATGGCTCTTACAGTGCTTGAAGGATCATTACAAGATAATTTCATAATATGATCATTTCTTATAACTTCTAAAGGGTTCTAATAATTTTGGCCTATCCATTTTGGAAAATAATTAGACTTTTCATGGCCTTTTTTTTTTGTTCAGCTGCAAATCATTGAAATACATCTACAGATGACAAAAGATCTTTTAATTTCAATACTTTTCCAAGAGAATGGTGAATTATTTGAAAAAAAATGCAAGAGTACCAATATTTTGATAGATAGATAGATAGATAGATAGATTTTGATCAAGTGTACTTCCTAAGTGGGCAAGAAAATGTCTGTGTTGTCAAAATTGGTTGGACTATTACAATTAATCCATTCAAAGTCTGAAATGTTGTTCTGTCTGTCCTAACAGGGATAACATGTCCACTGGTGGTTTTAAGAGCCTTCGCAGACTAGACAGCGTAGTCCAATATAGTGGTAAAATATCTTTTTATAATTTATGGCCATGGTAAGACTTTTCATGTGGTCATACAGTGTTATGCTAAATATGTACATATATGTGTAAATATGTCTGGTGTTTGTTTTTATTGTGAATATACATTTTGAATCATTTGCCTGATTTCTCTGATTCTATCCTTAATTAGTTGTGGCAGTGAGTTAAAGGAGTGGATGGATGAGAATTAGTTGTCTCTGAATACAGTAAAAGCAGAAATGTCATTTATTGAGAAAATAATGTTAACTGCAACAAGATTCTGTTACTTTTTAACTCATCTTGAGTTACTGTTAGTTTTACTGTATCAGTATGCAATTTAGGAGTTATCTTTGAGACTAGCATATTATTTAAAAGACACATTACAAAGCTATTCATAATATGTTTTTTCTTTCTTAAAAATGCTGGAAAATTTAAGATATTATCTAAATATGCATTATGGCATTTATTTCTAGTGGGATTAATTATTGCAATGCATTTTTCACAGGCATTTTAAGCAGCTTTCAGTTCATTCAAAATGCTGCTGCAAGAATTATTACACAAACACATAACTCCAGTTCACAAGTCCTTGCACAACTCCCAGTTAAGCTTAGGGCTGATTTCAAAGTCCTCCTTTAATATATAAAACTTTAAATGGTCAAAGCCCTATTTTCTTATCTGAATTTATCACTACTTAAAAATTAGAGCACACATAGAGACCGTAAGATGCCAACCTACTTAACATTCCAAAAATTAATAAAATAACAGTGGGAGGTTGTGCTTTTAGTTACAGTGACCCTAAGCTGTGGAATGGCCTGCCTTCAAATATAAGAGATGCCCCTTTGGTCTCAGATTTTAAATCCAGGCTGAAAACTGACTACTTTAGTCTAGTATACCTTGTCTAGAGCTGCTGATTAGCTGTGGATACTGCATCTCTGATTGTTAGTAATTTGTACAAAAATATATGTAATACAATATGTATAAACCATTACAAATCATCCTTTGTTCTGTTTTTTGTCTTGCTATCTTGATATGGTACCAGGTTCCTCTGCTCTACTGAAAAACTACTCTCCTGCGTATGGAAGAATCATCTCAGATAAAGGAGCATTGGATTCATCAGATAGAATGCTTCTCTCATTAATCTGGAGGACTAGCACAGAATCCACTATAGAGTGGGTAGGCAGCTAACTTGCCAAGATCACCAGGATTGTGACTGTGTCTCACTTTATTTTTGTTTTTTTCTTTAACAATTTGAATCTGCTCTTTTGTCAACTGGCCGTAGTTCGTTTATCAGTTAATTAATGGACAGATACTGTTTATTTCTATTTCTGTTTATCAGTTTCTACTTTTTCTTTATGTTTTAACAAATCTGTACATTTATATGTACTAATTTTGTATTCAGCAATAAGTGTAATCTATTCTTGTATTCTGTCTTAGAATTTGATCAGAGCATTTTGTGTCTGCACTCAGTGAAGAGTGTTATACAAAAGTAAGTCGTATAGTATTGTGTATGGTATTGTATCTGCCAGGAATAATGGGATAAACATACCCAAGAAGACTTAAAGCTGATAATTGCTATCAAAGGGGCTTTAAAAGTCACTGAAATAAGGGTGTGTATACTTATATGAATTAGAAATTTCAGCTTTTAATGTTTATCAAAATCGTAAATCTTCATGAAAACTTGTTTTTACTTTGTTATTAGGATATACTGAATGGAGACTGATGGGTAAAAATAGCAAATATGTCCATAGAGAAAGGAATGTGTCTAAATACTTTCTAAATCCACTATAGATTAAATTACTGCTGGAGGCTCACATTGTCGTGCACATGCTTAGTTGAAGACAGGTCATTAGACACAGATAGACAAGGAGGAGTACTGTCATTATATAGAAATTTCTAGAAATCAATCATATGTAGTTTGGTATTATTCTGTTGAAAAACAGACCCAGAAAGGCATCTTTATAATGTATCATTCTGCAGTAACCCTGGTCCTAAATGGCAGCAGAGACAGGCAGCTGGCACCCCACACCATGACATTTGCTTTTCTGACAGTGTGATATTTCATAATGTTGCTTATATTGATTGCACTATTGCCTTGCTGCTCGTCATTCTAATACTCGTTGCTGACAGCCCATCTCCATGATGTTTTGGCTATTTGAACCCAGCACCAGTCAATGCTGTGAACGAAGTCCTACTTCTATAGGTTATCATCCCATAGTCTCAGGTGTAAATTGATCTTTGGAGAGAGCAATATTCTTTCTCAGCAGTCAAGTTGGTGAGCATGCAATAGTACAGTACGTTGCCGCACCCACTACACAACGAAACAACTTGGGATCCCGGTTGGCAACCCCCCAGGAAGAAATGTGGTCCAGTCCCACCTTCCGGAAATGACCCTCTATCTGCCGCAGCCAGGTGTTATGTTGGCGACCCCTTGGCCTGGTCCAGCCACTCGGGTCCCCATCAATGAGAATCTTATGATCAGGATCATCCTCGGGGAAAACACGCCACATGGCCATAGTGCCGTAACTGATGCTCCCTCACAATGCAGGTAATATGCTTCACTCTGAACTCTATGAGCAACCGCTCATTCGACATAAAGTCAAACCAACGGTACCCAAAGATTTTCCGGAGAGACACTGTACCAAAGGAGTCCAGTCTTCATCTCAGGTCACTGGATAACGTTCATGTCTCACAACCATATAACAAGACAGGAAGCACCAGGACTCTAAAGACTAGGACTTTCATCCTTTTGCATAGATAGAGCGTCACACACCCCTTTCCAGCAACCTAATGACCCCCATGCTCTCCCAATTCGTCTACTGACTACATAGGAAGAGTCACCAGAGACATGAATGCCAAGGTAAGTAAACCTCTCGACAAGGTCGACACTCTCTCCGAAGACAGACACACTGCTGATGGCTGTGCCCAAGAGGTCATTAAAGGCCTTGGCAGCCTCTTGGCAGCAGTAATTTAGCATAAATAACATAAAACATATATATATGTAATTTCAAAATCTTACATTCATATTGATTTAGCCACTGACTCTCAATTCAGCTGTTAAACAGTAGAGACACACAACCTTTCCACATGGATACAAAGAGTTAAAACCAGATGTGTTCAAAATCTTATAAATGTTTCACTCTTTCTGATAAATGGATGCATATTGCATTTGCAAATCCTATTTAATTTAGGAGAAGCAATTGGAAGGCTATCTTTATTTATGTCATTAGAAGCATTTGAAACTAATGCTTTCACAAAATTAGACCAATTTAAAGTTCAACAGGTGACATTTTACTATCATCATGAAACTGTACTTATTTAGGGAATATAACAGGAAGAGCAGATTTATTTTTAAGCATGAAAAAAGTACTCAGGATTGAGGATCACAGGTCATTTGCCTTGCATTCATGCTCAAACACCATCAACCTGTTTGCGAAAAGTATTATCTTTTATATTACAGCCGACTTAATTACATTGCTTAAGGTTTCTGGTTTCTCACACCTCTCAGCATAGCCATAGTAAGGTAACACAAATTAGAAATTTAGCCTCATGTCCATGCACCATGTGTAACAATACATATATATTATGAATAATAAAAACTCTCTTTAAACATACAGATTTACACTTTTGCTTTCTTTCTGTTCACATGCTTTGCACAATTTTAAAATATCACAAAGTCCCCAAGGTCAAAAAAAAGCTAGCCATGTCATTTTTAGTCAGCTTGTCTTTTGTCTGATGAGTTATTCTGAGCAAAAGCCACTCAGCTACTGATGATCATAGAAATTTATATGGCAACTTGATGGCTTCAATATTGTACTGTGCTCAGCACATTTGAATCCACAGCCACACCTGTCCATTTGTCTGGTAACGTGAAGGAATTCATTCCAATGACCAGAAACCAATTAGCCCTTACTAGAGTTCTGTGACACTGCCGCAGTATTTCTCTATACTATGCCTTTCATGTTATATCAAAATAAAGTCCCTTTGCTTTTTTTAATAATATCTACAAATGATTTAGTATAAGAAGAGCTCCTTAAAGTGTACTTTTGAATTGAACAACGAAAGGAGGGGGACAAAGAAGGACTATAGAAGGCAGAGGGAACTGCACATTGCTGAACTAATGGATAATAACAGAAGGTTAAAGACATGTTATAAATAGCAAAGAGCATATTAAAAGTGTGGAGATCTGAGACTGGCTGGGCAGGATGTTTGGGTGCTCTGGTTGGCAGTGTGTTTCGTTTAAGACTATGACCAAAGCTAGATCTACTGTCAGGTTGGCTTGGGTGCACCCCCTTGGCCCCATTCAAAAGGGGCCTTATAGGCAACAAAAAAAAAGTTTCCACCTTCAGTGATACTCTTTACTTATTGCTTGTCAACATTTGAAAAACATCCATTGGAATTTAACTCATTGTCACCCTCCTATAGAAATGGCAGACACGAAAAACGATAACAGTTCATATTAAAAAAAAAACTTTACATTTTTACAGCTCTCAAAAAAAAGACGTTGCCAGTGAATTCGGAATTTCGCCATCAACACTGTCAACTTTCTTGAAAGACCAAGCAAAAAAAGAAGAAAAATCTCAGGTTGCAAACATATGTGAACTGCTGTATTTGAAGATGTCGAAAAAGAAGTTTTTATGTGGTTCAGTGATGCTCGTTCAAGAAACATTCCTATTAATGCGTCACTCATTGAAGAAAATGTGAGGTTTGTAAACTCTCTTGGGACCTCCCCCAACTAGACAGCACGCCAAAGAGCGTCCTGAAGTGCATTCTCCGCATTTGTGGAAGACAGTTTATTAGTTGCCGGGGCAACAGCAGGCACACAGCTACGCTGCGTCTCTCCAGCAAAGCAAACAGAAAAGATCTCGATGGGTGGTGCAAGGTACATTGTAAATGCAGATAACAAGATTACTTGGTCACTGACCTGGCCACGACGCTGCCTAACTGCTGTGTCTGTGTATAGCAGAGTGGCAGATCACGCTACAATAAATAACTGTGCCGTTCCTGTTTCAAGCTGAATAAAGCTGGTTTTGCTGAAGTACTGAGACTAAGCCTCGTGTTTTGGGGTGCAAGACAGGGACTTATAGCGTGACCCCGATCTTTTATGATTTGCTTCTGTGGCGCTTCACTGAAGCACTGTGAGCCTGCTGTTGCCCTGCCCCAGCAATGGACAAACAATCTTCCTCAGACGCTGCAATCGTGCTTCAGGACGCACTTCAGCGTGTCGTTTCCGTTTGGTGGGGAGTGGGGTGGATCCCAAAAGTGTTCAGAAACGTCACAATATAAAGAAGAAGAAAAGGATGATTTGGCTTCTGATTGATAACTGTGCTGCACACATCATGCTTCCACATTTAGATAATGTTCGCATTGAATTCCTCCCACACAATTGCACAGCAGTGCTTCAGCCATTGGATTTGGGCATCATTCGCACCCTAAAAGTGTATTATGGCAAGGAAATGCTGAAATAAATTCTCATCAGCATAACTTGTAGGCAGAAGGAGATTAAAATTACATGAAAGAAGCTATTGAAATGATTGCAAACGCCTGGACACAAGTTAAAGAAAGCACTATAGTAACAAATACAGAATCTCATTACAACGAAATTTTCATTAAAATGAGATATTTTTAGGTCCCTGGGAGTTCGTTGTAATGGAATTTTAAATAAATTACACAAATAAAAATGTGTAATTTTAGTGTTGTACTCATTAGTTTTTTGCAGTCATTGTAATACACTATTGAACAAAAAGGAAGGTGAATTTGACCCAAAAGAAAGTTTTCTTTTTCTTTATTTCAGTCCTTCTACCTGATTTACCTTTGACATATCTGATGTACATAATGTTTGAGTATATGTATGTGACTAATGGAAGTAGTGGAGTGGTGGTGGTGGTGGTGGTGGTGATGGGTTCTTTTAAACTTAGACACCCTGGTGCTTGTAGTGGTGTTAATCTGGCCTTGACTATGAAATGGCAATGCTGCAATATTTATGACAGCATTCATGATTTTTTGTGTTTAAAATGGTACTGACTAAAGTGACCATTTTAAAAAATGGTATGTGAACAAATTAGTAAAAGTGGCAAAATAATGATTTTCCAGGATAATCTCAATATTTTTCTTGTACTTTTATGCTATTCCTCTGTAACCAGATTGGTCGTGTTTATGTGCAGTATTTTGTGAGTTGAATTAGTGCTGTGGCTTTTTGGATCCAGCAGAGAATGTACAGGAAGAGCCTGGAGTGTTCATGTGCAACACCTGTTGTAATGAAGTGCTCACTTCATATTGACAATGGATGCAGCTGCACATAGGAGTAATATGCATAATAATTCATTTTTAGCACTCTTCACAGAGATCTGATTCATTTAAATGGGCATAATGAGCTGACACACTGATAGATAAATTTCACATCTCTGAATCAAGCAGTTTTAGGAATAGAAAAGGATCTTTTAGAAATATACAGTCCCTTTAAAAATAGGAGTGATAATGTTATGCAAGGCAGGTTGTGTAACATTAACACATTCCTAAATTAATTGAGATTTCACTATTTAGTTCAATACTATAATGGTAACAGTGCCAGTACCTTTTTAAAGTTCATTCTGTTCTAAAGGTATTCCTCAGTGGTAACAACTAGAAGAAGAGCATACAGACTACCATAAACACTTGTGGACAACAATGAAAAGATATAAGCCAGAAAGAATGTTTACTAAAATTAAAATGAAATGATGTAACAGTCATTAGTTTTTGTTAAATGCAAAACACAACCTTAGATGATGCTGGTCGTGCATGTTATAGCAAGCATTTGTTTCCGCCATTGACTCTTGGCACAACCTTTAGGGAAGTGCAATCAACAGCCATTACAAGCTCTGGACAAGGGCATACTAGATACGTAGATCAAAATTTGGTTAAGGCAACTATGAAAAAAGCCAACAGAGTTAGTTGTTCATTCACTTAAATATTAAAACTGAAACTTGAGTCATTAAGGATTGGTTTTCAGTAACATACTGATCGAGGCAGTTGTGTGTCTCGTAGGTCTGTCTTATACGAGGAGTCACAAGTTAGCGCAAGCAATAGGTCATTACACAACAGTACATTTTCTGGGATTTGTCAAGCCCCTGAACACTAAACATCATGTGTTTCCAATCATAACTGTACATAACATAACAATTTCAAACCTGCTGAATCCTATTCAGGGCATGAGGTTTTCTTGTTAGAATCAAGTACAAGGCAGAGAACATCCCTGAGCAGGGTGACAGTTTTTTTACTCACACACATTATGTGAATTAACAGTTGCCATTTAACTTAAACTATGGGAAGAATGTCCAAAAAGATAATGAGAGAGGGCATGGACTTGAACCTGGGATATCAGACACACGAGGCAGCATTACTACATAATACATAAAAAAATGGGATGTAGTCAGCATATAACTTTCCCCATATTTACAGCATGAGTACAGAACACTGTTTGAACTTACCATTACTGTGTTTGAAAACTTCAAAGGTCAAAGTTGAGGTGGAATTTAAATTTACAGACATCTTTCTTTCATGTCCTAAATGTGTATTTTGTAAACTAAATTTTGTAAAACTTAACAGCCGATGTTGGTAACAGTTTTAAGAAGCTTGAATTGTCACACTGTGATGGTAAGGGTCAGCTACATGCTCCTTCTTGCATACAGGGATCCTCTTGAACCCGGTGCATCTATAGTCATGAAGCCGAGATGAGCCAGGCAAATAAGGACACAAACATAGCAAGGGGGTAGGTGCAAAATGAATTGTGCTTTTATTTAAGAAAAAACAGTCTTCAATAAGATCAGTGTTCCAAAATATAAATGAATATATAATCCATAAAAACAGTGCAGTCTGTGGAAATTAAAATCCATCAAATAAATGTTCCATTAAAATGAGCTTAAAATCTGTAACATCAAGTCTCTGGTACATCCCTTTAAAATTGACCTTTCTTCTACTTACTATGCATGGGGACTCACAATAAAGAAGACACCCTGCTGACAGGCACAGCCATCCTTCCTTTACAGGCCTGGGTCCTCGCAGTCCATTGCTCCCTGCCGGGCTCCCAATCTGAGCTTCACCTCGCACCGTCATTCTCCTGTTGCTGGAGTGACCCTCAGCTCTCTCCTGTTCCTGCCTTCCTTCTTCTACCTTTAACCTCCATCTTTCTGTTTCTGTCGATCTTTCATCTGTCTCCCCTCTCTGCCATGCAGGCTCCTTTTATAGCCAACTACTCTAATGGGGAACAGGTGTGAATGCACCCCTCCCTCCGAGGCAATAATGAGGCACCTGACTGATGCTTGCATTTGCACATGCTTTCAGCCAGACACCTCCATCTGTCCTCAAAGCAAAGTGCTTCAGCTCACCCACCCATACCCAATTGCAGCCTGCACTTTTGTGGGGCACAATTATTTGTTTAAAACCAGTATAGCGTCACAGACCATCTATCACACATCTCTTTCTACAAGGCAAGCAGTTGCATGGGAGAGCTCCAGTGGCCACAACACTGCACTAAAATGAATAAATCTATAAAATCGTGAACTATTAATAGCAATAAAAAACATTCCTTAAAACAAAACCCAAGCCCCATTGTAAAATCCAGACAAAATAACTTTAAAAATGACAATAAATGCTCAAAAGTAAGTGGACCATGAGGAAAAATATATGCTCAAATTGTGCATGTCTATTCATGTTTTGTGTTCTGTTCTGTTCACTTTAAATCTGTCACTAGTAAAATATATGTTGTTGTTTAACAATAAGTAATGAACTTGGTTTTATGTATATTAAATAGTGTTTCATACTAGTCATTTTCTTTAAGTTGTAACCAAATCTGTATTTTTATAGGTATGGAGTATTTTGGAGTTTCAAGGGTCAGGTAGTTACTGATAAGACAATTAAAGATCTCTGTAAGCAAAAAAACTGATACCGTAGATCCCGGAATACAAGCCGACCCGGTATATTAGCCGATCCCCTTCTCTACCGACTAAATTACATGTATTTGCCGATGACCGGTATTTAAGCCGACCCCCTTCTCCAAGCAAAATTTTCTAAATTTCCTTAAAAGTGTCTCTTCGGGTATATTTATAATGTTTATTGGCGAGAATTTGAGACTGCCGGCATTTTTGATGGAAACTAGGGAGTGATTGCGGAGAAGTTTGGTAAATTGGAACCTTTGTGTTGAAACTATATACGCAAATACGGTACATCGGCGGGTGGATTTCCGGAGACTTGTTATAAATTTGATTAACTTAAATACGCAATACAGTGGACCCTTGACTTACGAACTTAATTCGTTCGCAAAGGCTAACCCATAATGCGTTCCAAACCTCCCACTACAACACTTACTTAACCTTTTCATAATAAAAAACACCAATATTTTTTCTAATGTACTAACCAAAAAGTTATAAAAAGTGCCTAGCCTACTTCGATTAGGCTAGGAGCATGGCGGCGCGCAGCGGCTCAGGGCTCTCCTTTTCAGTGCACTTTTTTGTTGTTTTTGTACTTTTTTTTTTGTCCTTGTTTGTGCACGATCGGTTCGGCGAACATCCGCTACACCATTCAGAACCTTATAGACATCGGTGTCCAGAGCCAGACATCTGTTTTGAGTGTTTTTCATCACACGCACAACATCCCAGACAACATAGCGAGACCAGCGGGCTCTCCGTGGTTTGTTGTCGGGTCTAGGAGACGACACAGACGGAGGAGGGAAAGAAAGCAGAAGCGGGGCCGCAGATACGGCGTTATGCTAAGGCTAAAAAACAACCATACAAGCCCTATACAGAACTTTTTTCTGCACTGAAGGAGCTGCTTTTAATCTCATTGTAGATGCGTATAGTGACAGTAAAAGGCATTCTATTCTAGAAACAATTTCATACTGTACTCACCATTTAATTTGACATCTTTGGGCTGCAGGAAGGGAGGAGGAGGAGGAGATATTTCCACACAATGTCCATCTTCGTTTCGAAATTACATCCACAAACACATGTATCTGGGCTCCGACTGACGCTACTAACGCTCTCGGTTGTTTGTTTACAATCGCGCAAGCGGATACACGTGACCACATCCGTTTCATAACGCAAGATGTGGATCGTGAATCAAAATAAATTTTATTTTAAACTTCCCGATAATTTATTATAAATTTTATTAATAAAATCAACAACTAAAACACTTTTTTGAATAAATTCTTTATTTAATTTAAAGTACCGGCATGCAAAGTTACTTCTTCATCTGAAAGATGGCTCTGTGGTTTCGTCATTATTTACTTCCGTTTTCATCGGCAAAACCGGCATTGCGCTGGAAATCTGGAATCTGAAATGATACTCGTTGTATAAACCGAACCCCAAACTCCAAGCCAAAAATCTAGGACGAAATTCTCGGCTTGTATTCCGGGATCTACGGTAAATGTTTGCTAACTCTTGTTAGTATGAAGTAAGCAGGTTGACATTGATTGATGGAATGGCAACAGTGGAGGGAAGATTTATAAGCTATAAAAAACTGGAGACTTATTTAACTGATATTTAAAGTCCTTGATCAGAATTAATGCTAATAAAGACCTCCTTTTGTTAAATAAAAATATTTTGACTTCTTTTCTTCCAGATCACCATTCCAAATAATTGAGTTAGCAGGTGCATAAAATGACGCACATAGCCATGCAATCTCTATTAAAAAATATAGGCATTAGAATTGGTTGTGCTGAAGAGCTCAGTGACTTTAAATGTGGCACTGTCATAGGATTGCCACCTTTGCCACAAGTCAGTATATGAAATTTCTGTTCAGCTTTGGTCAACTGTAAGTGCTATTATTGTAAGGTGGAAGCTGCTAAGTGCAACAACAGCTCAGCCAAGAACTAGTACACCCTTCAAAACTCACAGAGTGGGGCCCACCAATTGCTGAAGCACACAGTACTTAAAAATCACCTGCGCTATTGCATTACTCACAATAGAGCTCCATATTGTCTCTGGAAGCAGTTTCATGAAATGGGATTCCACAGCCATGCAGCCACGCACAAGCTTAAGACCACTATTCTCAATGCCATGTGTCAACTGGAGTGGTGTAAAGCACTCCGCCATTGGACTCTGTGAAGTGGAAAAGTGTTCTCTGCAGTAATGAATCACACTTCACTATCTGCAGTTTGATGGATGTATCTGGGTTTGGTGAATGGCAAGAGAATGCTACTTTCCAGGCTGCATAGTAAGTTCGGAGAGGAGGAATAATGGTTCAGAGCCGTTTTTTTAGAGGTTTTGCTAGGCTCCTTCTTTCCAGTGATGGGTACTGTTACATCCACAACATACAAATACATTTTAGACCATTGTGTGCTTCCTACTTTGGAGAAGGCCATTTTCTGTTCCATCATACAGTAATTCGGCCCCTGTTTGCATATCCCAGTTCATAAAAAATATGGAAGAACTCAACTAGTGAGTGGAAATTAGGCCAGAAAGTGCAGAACATTATGGAAAGTGAGGAAAAGAAAGCAGTGCTTTCTTGTATTATTTAAAGGTGCAAACCCAGAAGACAGGGGTTCAAGACCTATTCAGGTTTTCTGTTTTCTGTTTATTTTATGCATCATTGCACCTTTTGTAATATTATTTTCTTTGTATCTTTTATTTAGTAATAAAGACCCAATTTTCTTAATTTTAGTCTCCTATTTTTAATTACACACATACACACTATAATATACAGTATATGTATGTATTTGTGCAGTATATAAATTATGCTGAAACCTTCAACACCCTGGAACACAGAATGAATTGTACTGTATGTTAATACATAAGTATTAGAACACAGCACATTCTAAAATATCAGTTATCACCACAGAACTACTGTTTATACAAACACAACAAAATAAAACATTATAAACAATACCAATAATACTTAAAAAGTAAAGGAATTGGAAGTACTATGGGGCTGAAAAAAGGTTCACACTTACATCTTGCACAAGAAAATACTGAAAGAAAAAAAACAGTCACGCTACAGTGGCCAAAAAAGAACTTGCCATTTAATTCAAAACCTATAAATACTATAATGACTTCAATAGGTATACCTCTGCATGGAAAAATGATGAAGCAGCAAAAGTAGCAATGTTTTTTTCTTGAGGCAGTGCTCTCAGCAGAATTCCTTGTTCTCATCATTGTCATGATCTTTTGGTATCAAGAAAATCATTTGTCCCAATCCTGCAGGGGCTTGTTAGACTGAAGTCTGTGCATCTTTCACCCATAAAAAATACAGCACAGCGTAGGATGTCAAGTCTTGTTTTGAGTGACAGACATTTCAAGAAAGCAGCAGTCTCTCTGAGCTTATAAAAAGTGTTATATTGTGCTGACATTGTTGGGGTCAAGAAGTTTGATCATGAAAAGTAAAGCAGAAAAGCTGGTTGCCTGAAGTGTCCTGACCAAGATTTTACTGTGTGGCTCAAACAGCAAGGGTTTACCAATCTAAGTGCTGAAGGGTCATCTAAAAGCAAGTACTCCAATCATTGAAGGCTGTTTAATAAAAAAGAGTCAAAGCAAACCCTTTATCAATGCCAATGTGGCTAGTCTAGGGCCACAAAACTGTGGTATGTAATGTATGTGTAGGTGATCTCCTAAAACCATTTACTACAATGGCTCTGTGGGTGACTGGTAGAAAGCCAGTAGGTTTCTTCAACCAAAATGATGGCACATGGGTTAGGTGGGTATGTTTGGCCAGAAATTTCGATTGTCCTTTTTCAAATATGATACTCCTCAATTATAGGGCCAGACACTCTAATCTGGTGACCCGTACACCTGATTTCTTTCTTTCTTTCTTTCTTTCTTTCTTTCTTTCTTTCTTTCTTTCTTTCTTTCTTTCTTTCTTTCAAGAAACTTTTACAGTAGACAGCATAATGCCAATGTTCAGAGGAAAGTGGTTTGAGACAGGTGTATCCCTGTGTGTTTTCATTCGGTCAGAACAAATAAATCCCTACATTTGTTTTTTAGGCATTTATATGCATCATTTTATGAGTGTTAAATCAGAGAAATTTTCTTAGGTTATTTCTGTCAATAGTAACAGTCAGAAATATTTGCTTTAATATATAAAATATGAAAATGCAAATGACAGTTAACCAAAACATGAAACAAAAACTCAAATCCGCAAATGACTAATTTAATGGGAGTTCTGTCATAAGAACACAAAATGATTCACCCTCTTCTTCTTTTTCTTTCTTCTTCTAAAGGTTTTCCCACTTTCATGTGTGGTTTCTATATTTGACCAGCCTCTTCCGTTCTCATTTGTTGTATACTTCCTCACCTCATACACCTCTCTCCCTTTGATCCCCCTTCGCGCAGTCCATCCACTTTCTTTGATTGTCTTCTTTTCTTTCTTCTTTTCTGAAACCTACATATCCATGACTCTTCTTCCTCTTATTCAAAACCAACTGCTTAATTAGAGGCTAATAATGGAATGTTTTATTTAATTTTATGGCTTGTTAGTGGTTATGTTGTGATGCATCACATCATTTGCATATGATATTTTTTTTTTCATATAATTCAAATGATTTGTGGACTGGAGCAAATTAGTAATTTTCAGTCCTTTACTTTTTCCCCTGTTCTATTTCATTCCAAATATGTTGTTTAAACTTCATGATGAACTCACCCAGGTATAAATTGTGTGAGGTTAGATAGTAAGCTGATGGTTGCTTTGTCATTTGCATTTTATTCTTAGTTTGCAACTGGTTCAGAAAACAAGAAGGAGATAAAAAGGTGTGAATACAGCTGCTTTAATCCACAAAGTGTTTGGAATCTTAACAAGCTAGGTAACTAAAATGTTTCTTGAACAATCATTTACCTGAGCAACTACTTTGGACAAACACCTGCAGCCATTTCTGTGCTCCAGAACTACACTTGGGGATCCCCATTTTAGGGTATATCAGCTGAAAACAGATGTGCCTGTTAACACATTTCTAATGTGTTAATTTTCAATTTAAAGGGACTATATATAATATTTATTAGCTCAATATGACATCATTACCGAGTACTGAAGGTGCAACTCTTGTGTGTTATTTATTTTATAGTACCTTCATATTATTAACACCATACCAAGTCACTTTACATGTACAGAAGTGTGTTACTATTGTTTACATATCAGGCAGGTTTTAGGAATTTCCTGAGGAATAAACCCTTAACGTTCTGACTTACAACTCCTTATCCACTAGACTACTATACTATTACATAACTGTCAGAACTAATCATATTATCCATAAACTAATTAGCATTATTATGTAAATTAGTAATAACATTTATAAGATACAAAATGAAGAAATAGACATTCAGTATATTTGGGTCAGAAGGTTTAGAAAGCAAAACTGTGTGTTTCAATAATATGTTGGATATGTACAAGTAGGGCAATTAAACAACTTAATTATAGTGAAGAATACAATATTATATACCTTGACCTTAAAAATGCTTCAGATAGCTTACCACATAGGAGGAAATTAATCAAACTACAAGAGACATGGATCCCTGAGGCACTGTGCAGATAGGTTAAACAAAAAGGTACACTTTATGAGTAAGACTAAGTATCCTAGTAGACTCGACTAATTACTATGTGAATTCATGTTAGAGTTTTCTGTACTGTACTGCACTGTGTGGTTTACAAGTCAAGAAAAAAATATTTTTAAGGAGATTAATGCTCAGGTGAAATCACATCTAGTATATTGTGTGCAGCATTTCCTTGGGTAGAAAATTGTGCAGTGGAATGGTAGCACCATTAAAACATTCAGATCTTGACGTGAGAACTGACCTGAAAATACTTTCAAAGCATAGAAAGGATAAGAAGGGATGAGCTATGCTTGGAGAAATAACCTGTTCACATCAACATTTTTCTGATGTTTGTTATTTACAATAGAATAAAACTATAATCAAGAAATAATAAGTCAATTAGTGTGATACTTCTACAGCTGACATGCCCTTCTATGAGGAGGCAGCTTTGAACACATCGAGGGGATCTCATCACTGTTACCGAAGTTAGTATGGTGGTCCAAGGAATCCATGGAGGTGAATCCAAGGAGGTAAAGCACCCTTGGAATGGGAAACTGTTGTAGTGGACCTCAAATTTAAGAAGAGTAACCAGAGGGTGTGTTCCAACTATGGAGGGTTTGCACTTTTCAGGGTGCTGGAGGGAAGACTCCGTCCAATGGTTGAGCCAAAGATACAAGAGGAACAATGTGAATTCCAGCCTGGCCGTGGAACAGTACACCAGCTCTTCTTCCTGGTGTAGTTAAGAGTGCATGGGTGTATGAGAACCCAAACTGGGAAAAGCATATGACCATGTCCCTCAGCATGTGTTCCAGGATGCACTGCAGGAGTATGGGCATGCTATTTGTTCCCTATATGAATGCAGTGAGACCTGTGCCCTTAAGTTAAATTCTTTTACTATGTGTGCTGGGTTCCACCTAGACTGTATCTTGTCTCCACTCCTGTTCGTGGATTTTATGGGCTGGATTTCAAGGTGCATCCAAGCGAGGATGTTAATTGGGGAAATATTGGTAGCATTGCTTTATGCATGAAAGGGTTGATCTCTTTGCCTCATCTGACTATGATCTTCTGCATGCACTCAAGCAATTCACTGTCACACGTGAAGCAGCTAGGATAAGGATTAGCACCTGAAGTCATAGTTCTCTCTCAAAAAAGAGTGGATTCTCTCTCTCCAGGTGAGGGAACAACAACTGTCTTTAGTGAAGGAGTTCAAATATCTCAAGAGCTTGCTCACGAGAAATGGACAAAAAGGAAACATGAAATTAACAAGCAGATTGAAGACTGGCATGTGTTCTACGGGCGCTGCCAGGGGCTATGAAGCAGGAAGTTAGTCTAAAACAAAACTCTCAGTTTACCAGTCAATTTACATCTTTGTCCTCATCTATGGTTATGAGCTATTGGTAATGACTGAAAAATAAGAATGTGAGTACAAGTGGCAGAAGTGAGGTTTCTTCAAAGGGTGGCTTGGCTGAAACTCTGTGATAGGGTAAGACGCTCAGAAATTCAGAGTAGAGTCTCTGTTTCTCCAGATCGAGAGCAGCCAATTGAAATGGTTTGGACATATTGTGAGGATGTTTTTAAAATATGTAGCTATATTTTTAATCACTTAGTTTTCCCGGGATGGGCAGAAATGGGCCCATGACAAATACAGCTTCTACTGTAAAATGTCTTTATTGAGCAGAATTTAACTATTCAGAATCACTCTTCAGCACAAACATACTGAAGCTGACAAAATGCAGTCTTGCTCTGAAGTGCCCCAAATGAGGATATAGAATGCTTTTATGATAGATGTTTTTACCTAACTGGTGAGCAGTTATTGGGCACAGTTTATAGAGCATGACCAATATATTACTTTATAAATCTAAACAACTTACCTCTTAGAGCAAAATTTAGGTGTTTAAATTACTGTGTGCTTGCCCTCCATTACAGCAGGGATAGAGTTGGAATGCTTATATTTGAACAGCAAATGTAGCCATTAGGAACATACAAATGTAAATCAAAAAGTAAAGGCAATTTAAAAATTATGTTAGATTGAATTAAATTCAATTAAAATATGTTGATTGAACCTAACACAATACAAAATGCTTGTGATGTCTTATGGGTAGATTGAACATGCAGAACTCTGCCTTTAATCTTGCCTGAAAACAAGATCAAATGAACAACTGCAGGATTTTGCTACAATATGCCGTAGTGAGATGTCTTTGGGCAGAGGCAGTAAAACCTACACAAATTCACAGAAGGATGTTGGCTCAGTACAGAAGTGATTACAGCATGACTCAATGAAACTTATGAATGGGTAGAAAGGTTTAAAGTGTGAAGAACAAATGTCACCTGAAGAAGCTCAGTCTGGTCAACCATCGGCATCATGCACACAAGCCCACATTGACATGGTAAATGCCTTAATCAGAGAAGACAATGTTAGCCAAAGATAATGTTGTCTGCTGTTAATGCAAACTTGGATATCAACTATGGATCTACACATATCATAGTGCATAATAACATCGGGTACTGTAAGGTTTATGCAAGATATACAAACAGCTTACTGATCTGTACAAGCCAACTTCCTTCAGTGAATTCCATCAGGTTTCACTCCCTCTACCCATAGAAATCTCACTGGGGCGCGTTGTTCTGCAATGGTGCAATCTCACAGCTCAGCGTCAATGTTCATTTGCCCTTGGTTTCAACTAGGCTCTCAGCAGAACACTGCACTGTGCATGTTCAAACTACCCATAGCCATTGCCAACATCCTGTATTGTGTCAGCTTCTATCTGTTGCAGTTACTGTGTAACCGTTCAAATTGCCTATACTTTTTGACTTACACTCATATTAATTTAACATATTGTTAGCTGAGATACTATTACTAAATTAGTGAATAATATTTATAGTCTATAAGAGTTATACATATTATTGTCTTTCCATTCCAACTTTCTTTGCATGGATAGATCTATATCATAGTTATTATTTTTACTTGCCTGAAACTTTCATTTTTATAATGCCATATTTAGTTTATGATTTAGTTTATTTTTAACATGTAATGCATTTCCTACACGTGATTTGCATTGTACGAAATACAGTTTTTGTTTTCTGATAGTACAATAGATTTTTTTTAGTTTAATAATGCTCTAAATTATTTGATCTGCTGAGGTATTTATATGGTAGAAATACTTAATGCTTGGTCACTAAGATCACTAAGGTCACTAAGAACTTAATTTTACCTTAGTTTTTTCATGATTTCACAATGCTATATTAAGGCACATAGGAACTTTTTCTGAATGTGTATTGAATATGGTGTCCCCTCCAGTGAAATATTGCAAAGACCTGCTTTTTAATAAATATGAATTCAGATGTTTGGTCTTTGATTCTCTTCGTGTTTAGTAGCCAAAGTCCTAAAAGCCCTTGAGTATTTCTGAAAATGAGAGTCATTCAATTGAGCATTATTTATGGTAATCCTCAAGCAGTGAGTGACACTATACTGATTTCTTTAAGCTTTTATTATTCTAAGAACTTTAAACATAAGCACATCTTCATGGTAAACATGTGATTGTACTGCATCAATAACATAGATTACCTTAACCAAAAAACACCAAAATTACTCTACTTGCAGTTAAACTACTACACTATTTTAATACTGAATTACAATTTTAGAATATGCACCTTAATTATGGTAAATTTGTAATCTCACTCATATTCTCATAGGGTGTTTAACTTACTGGTGTTTCTATATCTTTTTCAACATTTTGACTTATTCCTATTTCCAAAATACATGTACATCAAACTCTAAGAGAGAAAATCAGCCCCCCAGTTCATTCAAACTCATTTGATGTGCCTGTTTTTAGTGATCATTTTTAACAGGTAAAATTAAAAATTAGCAATGCAATTATGATAATAATAAAAAAGCAATAATTACAATAATAAACAGATAAGCAAATACTCTTTATTTTACATAATCCCTTTGTGTAGCAGACTCTATCATGAAACACTTTGTATGGGCAGATTCTTAATACAAGTGCTCTGGCTTGCAACAAATTCAGATTGGGTTCAGTCGGTTCAGAAAGTTGACATTTGCATATTCAGAATTGCCTGAGGTACTGCTTTTTTAGCTTTACTGATTAAAATAATAAAAAGGCAGAATTTTCTAACACTATACTTGAATAAATGGATCAAATGAGGCCATGTTTTGTACTAAGCATAAAAGATTTGATTATTACATTTATTTACTTAGTTAATGCATTTTTACCAAAAACACTTTGAAATCACTTATATTTTCACATTTGAAATCACATATAAATTGGTTAATTCTCGGTCACTCAATGGTGGGATGTAACTTGCTCTAAAGCAAGCACACCAACACCACCGTCTTTGCCTCCGTGTGATTTAGAGTTAAAATAATTGTTCACTGGTTTACTGTACAGTTACAGAGTCAATTTATTATAAACTTCTCCATCACTGAATTTGTAACAAATATTGGGATCTATCAAGTGTTTTGTGTAATAAATTGGGTCAGAGTATTTACAACAGATTTACAAAAACGGAATAACCTATATATAGTGGATTCAGAAAGTTTTCAGACCCTTTCACTTTCTGCACATTCTGTTGTGTTGTAGATTTAGTTTTCAATGGATAAATTTGCCATGTTTGCTAATCCTTCTACATTCAATAACCTATAATGACAAAGTGAAAACATGTTTTCAGAAAGGTTTACAAATTTATTAAAAATCAAAAACTGAACTCTCTTAGTTATATAAATATTCAGACCCTTAATTCAGAACTTTGTAGAAGCTCCTTCGGCAACAATTACAGCTTTGAGTCTTCTTGGGTAAGTTCTTTAAATACGCATCTGGATGATGCTGAGATTGTCGCTTTTCCAATATTTTCTCCCATCTTGGCAGAGGACTTCTGAAGCTCTGCTAAAGTGACCATTGCATTCTTGGTCAAGTCTCTGACCATGGTTCTTCTTGCCTCGTTACTCAGTTTGGCCAGATGGCCAACTCTAGGAAGAGTCCTGGTTGTTCCAGAGTTCTTCCATTTCATAATTATTCGGGCTGCTGTCCTCCTGGAAACACTCAAAGCTTTAGATGTGGTTTTATACTTTTGTTCTACCTATGCGTCATCATAATTTGATTGTGGATGACTAAAAAGCATTCCTTGGAGTTCATGACTTGGTTTTTCTCCTGACATGTAGTGTGTTGGACATTATATAAACAGATGTATGCCTTTCTAAAGTACGTTCAATCAGTTCACTTTGGCACAGGTGGACTCCTTTTAAGTTCTAGAGACAGCTCAAGGATAATTAAAAACAGGACACACTGGACCACAATTTAAAGTGCCACAGCAAAGGGTCTGAATACTTACATAAATGAGAGATTTCAGTTTGGGTTTTTTTAATAAATTTCCAAACTTGTTTCTACTTTGTTATAATGCGATATTGAGTGTAGACTAATGGGCAAACTGGCAAATATATCAGTTTAAAATTAAACCTACAACACAATGAAATGTGCAGAAGGTGAATGAGTATGAATACTTATTGAATCTAGTTCTCATATTAAAGAGCTGTGTGGATGTATTCTCCTGCACTGTCCCATTTTGTTCCAAAATCATTTTCGAGGTAAAATTAATTAGTTAAAGCTCCACATGTCTGTTTAAAGTATTAATATATTACTAAGCCTCTAAATACCAGTAGGGCAAAATATTGCATTTCTGTTTATTTCAAATGTCCTTCACATAAGGTGATTGTACATATTATTAATGTTTCCGCCCAAGGCAACTTACAAAATTAGGATTTATTCAACACATTACACTACCTGACAAGTGTAAAATTAACAATCAAATGTATATTGATCATCTTTTGTGTGTGTATTGTTTTGAGGAAGAGCATTATAACAAAGAAAAATCTCCCTCACTTGTGAAATGAAAGAAAAGTTAAGAAAAATAAATAAAAACAAGAAAATTGTAACCAAAATTCTTTTCCTTACAATAATCCATAAAAATGTCCAATTTTACCTGGACTAATACAAACTATCTATTTTTGAATTAAAAAAAATAAAACAGTAAGTGGGCTTTTTTTGACATATGGCTCATAAAAACGTTTCACCAGGGCAATGGCAATACATATTTTACAAATAAAATGCTTTTTGACCTGTGACCTTAATAAAGTTTGTAACTCAGATATTGGCAATGTACTTCTCAAAACATATTTGAAAATACAGTAGTTATATTTCCAATTTTCTTCAATTTTCATTATGAAAGAAAATGCATAAGCCTGAAATCATACTACATGAGTTTTCCAATTTGAATTTGTAGCCTTTCTTACATAATCTTAACATTATCACTGTGAATTGTAAAGGAGAGTCACAATGCATGCCCATTATTATCAATTGTGAAGTATGAAAGCCCCAACAAACTTAATCATAGTACTTGACAACTCTCTTTGACTTGCCTCTTTAATTTTATTGTAGCAAGTTGCAAATTGTAGGAATGGGCTCTTGTGCCTGTCAGAGTTAACAGACAATGAGTTCTCAACTGAAATATAATGCAGACAATTCCCACTTCGAGTAAGCTATTTGTTTGGAGTAAGTAACAAGTGTTCTGGATTGTGCAAATGGAGCACAGACTTGTTGAACTTTGGAGTAAGCACATAATTTCTATTCATTGTTTCCTGTTTGTCATACCACAAAATGATGGAAGAATAAAAAAGTAGTCATAGACCACGGCTTATTCTTGGGTGCTCAACTATGATTGGCTGCAAAAGTGTGACCACATCATTTGGTTAACTCTCATATACTTCTGAGCAGGCATCAACCACAGTATAACTGTGGTCATCGCTGCTCTTGTGAAAAGAATGGAGATAAACGGCATCAACTCAGAGACAGACAGGCAAGTTCATTGAACCACGTGAACATCAATGAGAGAATTAAACTGAAAAAAAAAAAAAAAAAAGCGCTAACTTTTATAAGTAGCCAAAATTTACACCAGGTGTTACAGACTGAAAACAAAGGCTTATTGTTTTTGGGCACATACACCATCAGCATGGCACTACCAGATCTAAACACTAGCGTGGCGAATTGCTCGCTTACTAAAGTGACTTTAGCTGCAGATAGAAGTCCCATTTTACTTATAGTGCCGAGCAGAATTGTGTTGCGGTGCTGCTGTCTATTAGCCAGCGAAGAAGCTGTCTGTTGTTACGGTTCTGCCTTTGTCCAGTCTGATAGTGGTTACGGGACATCGTATCATTGATTGCCAGTACAGCAAATAGTTCTAAGCAGGCATCAACCACAGTACCAACTGTGATCATTGCTGCCCTTGTGAACAGAATGGAGATAAACGGCATCAACTCAGAGAGTAGATGCAAGTTCGTTGTACCACATGAATGTCACAGAGAGAATAAAGCTGAATAATAAAAAAAAGTGCTAACTTTTACAAGTATCCAAAACTTACACCGGGTGTTATTGACATAGAATCAAATGTATGTTTTTAGTATATTATAGTAATAATAATAATAGCAGCTCACTACTTAAAACACAGAGAGCTGGCACTCGAACCAGCAACCTTTTGGTTATAAGGCAGCAGTTCTTACCTCTGCACCATCCAAGAATACATAATCAACTTTCTGTCGTTTGACATTTGAGCTTGGATTTGTAACTCATTGACAGTAAAATGCAAATTGAATTATTATTTTTTGTTTTTACTTTGTAGACATGGAACACACATGAAATCCATGTATTCCAAATAATAATATGCTGTATTATTTACCCAATACAACTCCAGGCACCTCTCATGCAAATAAGGAGCCTTGACCTAGCAGAACTTTTTGCCCGAGTTGAGCAAAGGGACGGGGGGATGGGACAGCAGGCTGCTTGCTGCTTGTGCTGATCGGCATATTTACAAAACAAAAGACTCTAATGGAGAGGTGCGAAGGAATTTAACGTGGGCCAGGTGTACATGTTTTTTCGTAGGCTTCAGGGATTCTAGTGTTAAATGATGAAGAAAACAAAAGTGAAACTAAAGGGAGAATCTGAATAGAGCCAGTGCTGATGGCAGAGGAAACAGGAAGTTTGGAATGTGACCCTGAGAGGAGTGCTGGGCCTGCCCTCAAAAGGTGGATCATGCTCTGCTGTGTATTTTTGAAGGAGCGGGATTGATCATGGTGGCTTATCCAGCTGTCACCTAGAGAAGGCTTTGATGAAGACAGAGTCTGGCCCAGCACGACACCCCACTGAGTGCCTGGGTTGGTGCTGGAGAACTGAACATGTGCAGAGGTTAACTGTGCTTGTTGGTGCACATCTCCTGTAGCTGCAAGAGGCCCAAAGGGAAAGCAGTGAAGACGTTGGTTTTAAGAGTGAAATAACTAGGCTTAGGTTGTGTTTTGTAAAAGAAGGGTTTTAACCTTGTTTTGATGGATCTAGTTATTTATTGTGATTTTTATCCTCCACAAGAACATCTATTTTTATTGGGCTAGCTGTTTATTGGGTGGCACGGTGGCGCAGTGGTAGTGCTGCTGCCTCAGAGTTAGGAGACCCAGGTTCACTTCCCGGGTCTCCCAGGCATGGAGTTTGCATGTTCTCCCCGTGTCTGTGTGGGTTTCCTCCCACAGTCCAAGGACATGCAGGTTAGGTGTATTGTCGATTCCAAATTGTTCCTGGTGTGTGGGTGATCGTGTGTGTGCCCTGCGGTGGGTTGGCACCCTGCCTGGAGTTTGTTTCCTGCCTGGGATTGGCTCCAGCAGACCCCTGTGACCTGTAGTTAGGATATAGCGTGATGGATAGTTGTTTATTATATTGTATGGACTGCACTACACTAGTTGCACTTTTATTTTTAAAATCAATTTATACCATTCTCATGGTTGTGTGCTCATTGTCTGGCTCACCCTTGGTTATGTCCATCAACAGTTCCGAGTTCAAGGGAGAACTATCTATCTATCTATCTATCTATATATCTATATATATATATATATATATATATATATATATGCAAATGACACGCAAAGATGCAATATGCACAGCTGCTCTAATCAGAGTTTGTTTGGCTTACTGTACTTAAAATCTGAGCCCAAAGGGGAAACTGTTATACAGCAGACATATTGTTCCTCAGCTTTGGAGTCCTGTAGCTTAAAGCTCAACCTCCCACTGTTATTTTGTTAATCCTTGAAATCTTTAGTAGGCTGGCATCTTGGAATCTTAATGCACACTCTGGTTTGAACATAACGGCAAGTTCAGTTAGGTAAGCATGGCCTAGGCCATTTAAAGCTTTGTATGTAAGTATGGGGATTTTGAAATCAGCCTTAAGCTTAACTGGAAGCCAGTATAAAGACTTAAGGTTTAACTGTCAAGTCCTATAAGGTGACACTGACCAAAGTGAGATGTGTCAAACCTACATTAGTAAGAAGCAGCTGGCATTTAAAAAAAATAACAAATAATGCTGCCATTCTATATTCATTTTATATGACATTATTTTATAATTAAAACATAAATGAATCCATATAAAAATGTCTTGTGTCTTTAAAGGTTTTTAAGTTTATATGTTAAAAAGTGTGCTGATATTTCTCTTTAAATCTACAAAAATAATGGCTCATTAAAACTGTCAGTAATTCCGGAAGTGTTGTAAGTGTTCTCAGTGGGTGAGTCTGAGAGTCCCTGCACTCAGTAAGCACTCTTAATTGACATAAAATACATAATATGCACTATTTGTCATGAAAAATAAAGCAAACCTCTTTTCACACAATACACTTGCATATAATGTAAATGCATAATTGAGATATTTAATGATAGAAAATTTAAAACATGTTTATTTATAGCAAATTAGAAAGAAGTGTATTTTAGAATGATGTTGGCATTGGAAACATTTTTAAGAAGAGGCTGGGAAGTAGGAGTCTCGGAATGCAGATGTCTAATTCATTTTCTTTATCAGGGCGGAACTCTTGGCTTTAATGCATTTTTCACACATGAAGTGTGTTGCTTACTTTTGATATGGTGAAGTCAAAACAAATAAACGCTTCAAGAAAAGGAAGTTGAGAAAACAATGTAAAGCTTCTGGACACAGAATAAACATTCTAGAAATTTGATACTTAAGTGGAATGCACCTGTATGTGTAAAATTGACATTAAAATTGACAATTTTGACATTTTTACTTCAGAACACATCTGTAGTTATAGCAACAATAAACTCAAATTATCTGGTTATAACAATATGCTGGAGTATAAATATTCACTTGCATATATAATTAAGTGAAGCTCATCCAGTTATAGGATGTCTTTTATTAATCTCATTCTTTTCATTCAGGCTTAAGGAGCATACACAATGATTGGCACATTAGCAATCATAAATTACACGCTTTATGCTACTTTGATCTCATTTTGTTTCTTAGTTTATAAACTAAATGTTTCTTGTGAAGCCTTTGGCAGGGCTTTAAATATAATCTGACAATAAATAATTGAACGGTAAAGTTACATGTCTCTTTTAATTGATGCTTCCATTGGGTATATTTTTTGCTTGCTTGCTTACATATCCTTGATAGGTATATTAAGAAAGAGAGTAATTGCATAGGCGTGCTTATACGCCTCAGCTGAAGAGCAGAGAACAGGAAAAAAGACAGCTGCCAACACAATAAAACAAGAGACTATCAACACAAAAACACAATATGATTTCAAAATCAATACAGGTCCAATATCTATTTTCAGTTGTGCAACATGTTTAAAACTATAAGCAAATGTGGTAAAGAAACTTGATTTCCTATCCAACAGCTATTACATACAAAAAATATAGTTAATTTCTTTATTGGTAAAAAAGGTCATTCTCTTGACTTCATTCTAAAAAAAAACACACACACACATATGAAAGGACAATATAAAATAAACCTACTTGTATGCGTTATCACATTGCTGTCATTTTGTTCATTCCTTGTTTTAACATTTTTATGTCACTATTTTTATATTTTCAAATGAAAATACATGCTGTGTATTACTGAGCTTCCTAGCAGCAGTCATTCACACAACTGATATTAGAGCCCGCACAGTGTTCAGTGCACAATTTTTAATACTGGCACTAGTGGCTGAAAATTGATTTTCTGAATCTGCTTATTTTAACACAGGGTTGTGTGAGTCCAGAGACAGTGTCTTAGCCAATCTGAATATACCTCTGTTTATTTTAATCTGCTCCCTGTAATTCAGGCGACCCCTCAACAAGCATGGTCCCTATGGGCAAAGGTACAACTGAAGCCCTATCAAATCATAGAGCAGGTGGCTTGCTACCTGCTCCTGGACACGCTACCCTGGGGCTTCACCCAGCCGGTCTGGGGTAGAGAATTTAAAAATATGGCAGAGCTCATAGAGCTCATAGAAAGACAAAGGATGGCCTCAAAATCTGGGGGAGCTGAACCGCCCTTTAGCCAAACTCAACCAGGGTATGTCCCAAAACCTAGCCCCACCCCCTGTACAACCCAGAGCTTGTGCCGGCGTCCCCGGGGCCGCGGGTGCGCAAACCGCTTGAGAATAAGGTGGAATGCAGATGGGGGGGGGTTAGGGGTTGGTGTGCTCTGGTAAACCCGTTGGCGGTCCCACACACAGGAGCGGTGATCGTTAACGGGTTTAAAACATCTGCTCTTTTTGACTCCGGCAGCAACATTTCCATTGTTGCCCACCGTTTTGTGCTACCGCGACAGTGGTTAAAACATAAGGCCGGTATAACCTGTGTCCATGGGGAAACCCGCTGGTACAGGACCGCCACTTGTGTCATCAGCTATGGGGGATCAGTTCGGAAATTAACCGTGGCAATCTTCCCTGATCCTCCACACCCGGTGATACTGGGGCGGGACTGGCCTGAAATTAAAAGCGGTGAGACACATACCACTCCCGGGATTACTTTGGGCCTCGTTATAGACGGGAATGAGCCGTCTCAGGCTGCTTCCACGCCGTGTAATCAGCCGGCACAGAGAGACAAAGCGGCTTCCCTGAGTGACGTGGCAACCCCCGGGCCGTCGCGTGCTGACACGTCATCCACCAACGCCGAGAAGGAACGGGAGAAAACCACGCCCCTTGAGGTCGACGCTGACCCTCTCTCCTTGCTACAGTTCCAATTTAGAGAGACGCCGGCTTCTTTTAGAAGGGATCAATGGAATGACGACTCCCTGAAGTTTGTTAAAAATGCAGTGGTCCTTGTCAATGGCCAGCGCACTGATCAGTCGATACCACAGGGCCCTTACTTTGTCTTAGACAATGACCTTCTTTATCGTGTAGCAATGTATGATGGGCAGGAGAGAAAGCTACTGCTAGTTCCGCGTACCTTCCGGCGGCAGGTCTGCGAGCTAGCACACACCCACCTCCTAGGTGGCCACTTGGGCACCGAGAAAACTCTGGAGCGGATCAAGCTCCGTTTCTACTGGTCGGGAATCAATGAGGAGGTTCGTCGCTTTTGCGCTTCCTGCCTGGAGTGTCAACTGCGACAAATTCCTAGAAGGGACCGTGCTCCTCTCATTCCTATACCTTTAATTGACATTCCCTTCCACAGACTTGGGGTCGATTTGGTCGGACCCCTAGAGCCCTCAGCCCGAGGACACAAGTACATATTAGTCCTCTTGGATTATGCTACAAAATACCCCGAAGCAGTTCCGTTGCGCTTAGCTACCTCTAAAGCCATCGCACGGGAATTACTAGGGGTCTTTGCACGCGTGGGGATCCCCAAGGAAGTCTTGACAGATCAGGGGACCCCTTTCACCTCGGAGACGTTCAAGGAGACTGCCAAGTTACTGAAAATAAAGCATTTAAAGAGCTCGGTGTATCATCCTTAAACCGACGGATTAGTGGAGAGGTTTAACCAAACTCTCAAACAAATGCTGCGTAAGGTGGTCAGCGAGGATGGAAGGAACTGGGATCAGCTCCTCCCCCTCGTTCTTTTTGCCTATCGGGAAGTCCCACAAGCCTCCACGGGGTTCTCCCCTTTTGAATTACTGTATGGGCGACAACCTCGGGGCATATTAGATATTTTAAAAGAAGGATGGGAAGAAGAGGCTCTTCCCTCTACAAACATATTAGAGTATATCACGCAGTTACGCGATAGATTTGGAAAGATTCGGCCTCTCCTTAACAGTCACATGGAAGAGACTCAAGCAGCACAGGCCCGATGCTACAACCGCAGCACGTCTCTTCGGGAGTTCCACCCGGGAGATCGGGTCATGGTCCTAGTGCCTACCTCCCATTCTAAGTTGCTTGCCCATTGGTCGACTATTTGGTGAGTCAACCCAATCGTCGGCCGAAGGAGCGGGTTTATCATGTGAACCTGCTGAAACCGTGGAAGGACAGGGACCCCGCTCCCTCCTCCGCCAGCCCTGCTCACTCTTCGCTGACACACACAACCTTAACTTCGGTACGGACTTAAGTCCCAGACAACGGCAGGAGCTGGAAACAGTTATCCGGCCCGTTCGGGAGGTAGTCAGTGAAAACCCCGGAAGGACCTCTCTGGTTGAGCACAACATTGTGACAGAGCGCCCGTATCGTCTTCCCGAGGCAAAAAAGGCTGAAGTGGAACTTGAGATCAAGCGCATGCTGGAACTAGGGGTGATTGAAGAAAGTTATAGTCCCTGGTCCAGCCCCATTGTGCTCGTCGGTAAGCCTGATGGGAGTTGGAGGTTCTGCAATG
Source organism: Polypterus bichir lapradei (assembly GCA_026402145.1). Lineage (NCBI taxonomy): Eukaryota > Metazoa > Chordata > Cladistia > Polypteriformes > Polypteridae > Polypterus > Polypterus bichir. Next base: position 1,513,639 of record JANRMT010062804.1, read on the forward strand.
ACTTCCGTCGGCTTAATCAAGTCTCCCAATTTGATGCCTATCCAATGCCACGCGTGGACGACCTCCTCGAGAGGCTTGGACAGGCTCGATATCTGACCACACTTGACATGACAAAAGGGTACTGGCAGGTTCCTTTAACGGACTCCGCAAAGGAAAAAAACGCGTTTAGTACCCCTAGCGGACACTGGCAGTATCGTGTCCTTCCATTTGGGTTACACGGGGCTCCAGCAACCTTCCAGCGTCTGGTGGACAAAGTGCTCCGGCCTCATAACTCATACAGTGCTGCCTACCGGGATGACGTGGTCATCTATTCCAGCACATGGAGGGAACACCTACAGCATGTCCGAGCGGTATTACGGACACTTGGTGAGGCCGGGCTCCGGAATAATCCCAAGAAATTCTTCTTTGGATTAAGCGAGGCCAAATATTTAGGCTACCTGGTGGGTCGGGGTACCGTAAGGCCACAGTGCTCAAAAATTGATGCGATTTTGAAATGGCCCCATCTGTGAACCAAGCGGCAGGTCCAAGCCTTTCTCGGGTTAGCCGGGTACTACCGCCGGTTTTTTCCCCGCTTCTCAGAGAGAGCGGCGCCCTTGACTGATTTAACAAAGAAGAGGGCCCCGAACATTGTGGTATGGACTGAGAAGACAGGCGCTGCATTTGGTGACTTAAAGCAGGCCCTTACGTCCGCACCTATTTTGATGGCACCTAACTTTTCTTTGCCTTTCATCCTCCAGACGGACGCTACGGACACAGGCCTGGGCGCCGTGCTGAGCCAAAGTGTTGATGGTGTGGAACATCCCATCATGTTCCTGAGCCGGAAACTGTTGGACCGGGAGATTAGGTATGCAGCGGTGGAAAGGGAGGCTTTGGCGATTAAATGGGCGATTACTCAGCTTAGGTACTACCTGTTGGGCCGGGAATTCACCCTTGTCACGGACCATGCACCTCTACAGTGGATGGCCCTGCACAAGGAGTCGAATCCGCGGGTCACCCAGTGGTTTCTTGACATACAGCCCTATAAGTTTTCGCTCGTTCATCGTCGGGGCGCTCTCCATGCCAACGCTTATGCTCTTTCTTGGGTTCACAACCTCTCGGTTAGGGTCGTCCGACCCAACGGGTCTGGGCTAAGGGGGGAGCCTTGTCACACACGTGCGCATGGGAGGCAGCTAAAGGGCTTGAGTGAAGGCGGTTCGGAGGCATGCCGGGATGTGGCAGAGTACACTGACTCTTTTTCTCCCTTGCCTGTAGACCATTCCCAGTGGAGTCCACCTGGCTCTCTTGACATCACTTAAGGGACCGAGCCAATGGAAGTCGACCTCACCAGCTCCGGCCCCTCTGATGTCACGTCCGGCAGTGATCCAATGGTTGAAGACCACGTGCTCGATCCTTATGACCTCACTTCCTGTCTTCCCCTTTAAAAACCTGCCCCTTTTCCCTTTTCCCTCAGTCTTGTTTTGGACTCTGTTGTATGCACTTCAGTGCTGGAATTTGTGATAAAAACGACTTTTGCAGCCAGGATACCATATTACACGGGTGGCTGCCCCAAACCTTTATCTGTTCATGTCTCGTTATTGTGACAATATA
>JANRMT010062804.1:1515625-1529087 GCA_026402145.1 Polypterus bichir lapradei
GCACATCCCCGAATTGATGGATGTAATCATTAAACATCCTTTTCAGAGATATTGTGGCAAAGTGTCCTTGGAATTTAATGGATGTTTCGGGCACACGCATCACATCGTGTGAAGTATAAATTTGGCCTTAGGCACCTTACTTTTCAGCTGACGATTTTGACTAGGGCTTATTTTTGGGGTAGGGCTTATATTACATAGCAGCCTGAAAATCATGCTTGGGCTTATTTTCGGAGTAGGTCTTATTTTTAGGGAAATATGGTATATATATATATCCTACTTAATATAATGCTAAGGTCTTGTTTTGTCTTGGCTTTGGTGTGATTGGTCAGTTTGGATTTGGTGATGCAATCAAAAGAAGAAGTGCAAGACACACACACAGGAATAAAAGTGACAGCCACTTTCAAAGACAAGAAGTATAAAAGGGAATGGGGGCAAGCAAGGCATCTCCAAATAACAGAGTCTGATAAGCAGGATTTATGGGAACGTTTTTGAGAGATGGAGCACCAGATATGAAAGGTTAAGACACTAAGATACAGAGGATACAGCACATATAGGGCAAGAGACATGAAATATTTTAAAATGCATTCTGTATTGTAGTTAGTATATACAAAATATATAATGTATATATATGATTTACATAAATTAGGTCATTTCCAGAGATCTGCCCACTTTTTACTAAGAATGTGCCTTTTAGATGCACATTCAATGTATACCCAGATTTTGAAGGAAAGTAGCATTCTTGATCAGAAGAAAGACATAAGTCAATTTTAACATTTTTTTGTTTATTTTCACACTGTTGATCTGTCATAAATAGAAAAAAACAGGCAGACAGATTAACAGATTGAAGTGGACCAGGAGATGAATTGTAGTCAAAGTAAACTGGATTGCCAAAGCCCAATACAAAACCAAAACATGTAGCAGAAAGTGGATGAAAAATTAGTTAAAACTATAAGACAACAGTAGCAAGAGAAGGATCAAAATCTTTTAGAAAAATCCACAATCTTAGACAATGCTCTGCCACACACCACCGACCTGAATGTTGTTGCTATAGTGACATCTTTGACTCGTGACTTTCAGCCCCCACTTCCTAGCAAGGTGCCTGCAATGCAATGCTACATCCTGGTATATAGGTTTATAGGGTCATTATTGTCATGTGTACAAAGTACAGTTAAATTCTTACATGCATAATAGCAACTGTTAATATTAGAATAGTAGTGACTACAAAAAGCTATATATACAAAATAATATGCACAAAATATATTATGTATTGATTTATGGAAGGCACTGTATATATAATGAAATTAGAGAAACAGAAACAAAAGAAGGGCTGGTGCACCAGAGGTAACCTTATTTAATGCCTTGTTATAAAAATATAAAAATCTTTTTGCAATATAAGGATGTGTCAGCACTGAGATAGCATGAGACAGCTTTCATTTATGGAGATCTGTTCCGGTTGGAATCTAAGTTCAAAATGACAAATACTTCTTAGGTCAGGTGATGTATATAGAGCAGGGTGCAGAAGCGGTTGAGCCGCTGCTATTTTGAGTGTGAAGTGACATTATTCATCCTCTAGATAGTTCTCCTTCATTCTGTTCATACTTTAGTATTGTAAATTTCATGTGTTTGGTATTTTACAATGTTTTTGAGCATTTTTGGATGTTTTTCAGATGTTTTTGAAGCATTTTTCAATGACACCTGTTATCCTCCCACATCTCAAAGAACTGCAGTTGTTATGGCTTCTTATGACTGTAAAATCAAATAAATTGCATTAAATGTATATTTTGAATGGTACATTACATGTTATATCTATCTAAAAATGCCTGATAAAAATACAAAAATAATGATGCAAAATGAACTTTTTTGAATAAAATTACTTTAGAGATGTTTGAATGCTGTGTCGTAGATGGCCAAGTTGACAATTAAGACACCATTCTCTTTTTTTGTAAATTACCTGGCTATTCTCTTAAATAAAAGCATGCAAAATAAATAAATACATCTCCACGAGTTTAAGTTAACATTCTTGCTCCACCTGGCAAATTAAGTAATGAAGTTTAATAGCTGAACATTCAAACTGCAATTTCATTTCTGGCAGCTGATTACATATATTACATATATTTAATTCTCAAATCATGTTGCATTAAAAACATTCACTGATTCCTTCCTTCCTTCCTTCATTGATTCATTATATATTATATTTCAATATAAGGTTATACGGCACAGTTAGAAACTGTGTATTTGTTTTTAAACCTCCTCTAAGAATCAGTAATAATAAAATATAGAAGATAAACATCTGAAACATAGTTTGTACTTTTATTAAGGTCTTTATATTACTGTGCCTGAATAGCTTTTTGTCTAAACTAATGCATACAAGAGCACAATTACAAAAGAACTTAATTCAGGGAAAAATAAACAATAATGACAAAAAAAGAAACACTTAATCAAATGACTGTGCAATTTATATTGAAGTCAGGAGCTTGATCATATACTGTATGCTCATTGATATAATTAGAAAATCATTATTCCACACTATAAAAGAATGTAAGAATTTGGCAAATGAGAGGAGACCATGAAGTCCATCAAGCTAATAGGTAAGCGGGCCCACTATCTCATCCAGATACCTCTTAAGACTGTAAAGGTTTCTGCATCAGCTACATAATTTGGTAACTTGTTCTTGGCTCCCACAACTCTGCTTAAAGAAGCGCTTCCTCATTTGAGTCCTAAATGTACTTCTAATTTATTTCCACCGGAGACCTTGAGTAAATGATGTATCATTTAGTTGAAAGAATTCTACTGAATCTATTTTTGTCAATGCCTCTGAGAATTTTGAATACATTGATTAGGCGTGGGCAGCACGGTGGCGCAGTGGTAGTGCTGCTGCCTCGCAGTAAGGAGACCTGGGTTCACTTCCCGGGTCCTCCCTGTGTGGAGCTTGCATGTTCTCCCTGTGTCTGTGTGGGTTTCCTCCCACAGTCCAAAGACCTGCAGGTTAGGTGCATTGGCGATTCTAAATTGTCCCTAGTGTGCTACCTTTAGGACAGTGTTTCCCATATAATGTAATTTCATAGTCAGAGATATTGTTGACTTGGGACAAGTAGGGATAAAAGAACACATTTCTTGACTATGATGTTTATGCATCAATTTGAAATTGAGGAAAACAGGCAAGCAACTCTATCATTTAACAGCAAACGTCCAGTTTTGGTGGTAGCTGGGAATTTTATCAAGAACCGCTCGTTAGGACCATTGCACAGAAGGATGCCATGACTGGGCTGCGGAACATATAATATGTACTCTACCAAAATACCCATTTCTTGGGTGAAATGAAGCATGCAACACTAGTGCTTGGCTTCTGAGCTGTTGCATGAGTCTTTAACCTTCTACTCAAAACCAGACACGTGTAGTGCAGCCTGAAGATATTTAGAGACCTAAATGCTTGTTTAAAACACTGAAATTTTGTTGTAGATTAATTATGACGGAGGTTGTTTTTTCTATCCACAGCTTATATCCATCAGTTCTCTTAGAGCAAGTTAAATGACAGTAGTTTCAAAGCTATTCTAAGTGATCATTTTTATTCAGTGATAAAGTATTTCTGCCCTCATGGAGATGAAATATTATAAGATGAAACTGCCTACATCCACAAGGTCCATGCTTATTAAATTGTTTAAATGTGGTCACAGTTTAACTTATGGTTATTCCACTTTTTAGATCTCAGCCCATTTCAGTACTTAAATTTACATTTATAGAGTGATATCCAAGACATCAGTTTTAACTACTGCAATTAAAATAAAAAAATTATCTGTATACTGGAAGAATATTTAAATTATGCTCATAGAATGCATCAATAAAGTAATAACAGTCAAGCTGAGTAACAGTCACCCACTCAAATATGAAAATATGAGTTATTGGCTAATCCTGCTGAAGCCAAAAAAAAAAGAAAAATTGAAGTGGCTATCTCTGATGGAAAGATCAATGCTAAATTGTTATGGCTAGAGAATCATACACAGCATTTCAATGTTCTACTCTGATCCTGTGTGGAATAATGCTTTGATTTGTGGAGGTCATAACCCCTCATCTCAGTATCTGCAGGTGCATTTGTTGTAGTTCATGATGTACAGTAAGCTGTACAGTTACTGGGTGCAACCTAAAAAAAGTAAAATTTAAAATTTTACAAACAATAAATTATAAATATATTTGGAATGTGTATTACATAAGATCATGAGTTCAACAATGAGTTTAAATTGCTTTCTTATACATTTTCCTGTCTGCAATTACTTATTAATCATTTTATTTTCAACATGTAACAACTTCACATTTGAATATTGTTGCCAACAGACTTGTTAATTTAGTATTTTGCTTCATAGATTTACATTGCTAGTCTAGTAAGAAGTGATAAGAAGAGAAGTTGGTCAAGGTGGGCTGGTGCATACTTCATACTTATATTAATACAGACTTTGCGTACGCTGAATTGAGTAACCAGGAAGAAACCAATATTTCTGTAGTGAGACTAAATCAAAGCTAATGCAATTTCTAAAATTGAATTGCAGCAGTGATTTGGCAAGAATCTGGTCCTCCCACTCCATCAATCTGATACTATTTACAGCAAATGTCATATCTGGCCACAATTAGTCCACCCAGGCATGATCATACCTTTCATAATTTGAAAACAAAATAAAAATCTTGGGCTTTCTTGTCTACAAGAAAAAGAAAATGCACCCCTATTTATCCAGGCCTGCTGCTATGGTGGGGCAAAAGTGGTGATCACCTCTTAACTGAACTGGACTGTGTTTCCTGAAAGCATCATAATGCTAAGAATATTGTAAACTATATCTTAAGATCAATTGTTAATATGAAAGTGTTTCTCAAAGCCCATTGTAAATAAAGAAACACATTAATTCCTTCTTAATCTTAGCACTCCCAATACACTTGTTAACCTCCTCAGCATTATGTTTACCCCTAGAAAAAACAGCCAAAAATGTTCAGTTTTATTAAACAAGAAAGAATGTTATTACATGTAACAGAAACATGTAAATACCAAAACAGCATAAAGACAGTAGAAAAGGTGTGTTGGTTGTCCACTGCTGTGGCAGATTTAGTACATGTTCTTTGCATGATATGCTTTGAAGCAGCCACCAACACATAGCCTGATGTTACAATTGGGACAGTAGAAGTATGTTTCTTTATGCACTTTTCTTATAATAATTTTTTCTATTGCTTACACATGAAAGAGCAGAATGACAATGTTTGATATGAACAATCAACACATCCCTTTTGTTATATAGAGCTTAGTGACTTCCACATTTCCCCCACATAAACATTGACAGCTTTTTTTTTTTACTCCTGGACAGTTACCAAGCACTTAAATTCCAAACAAACAAACAAATGAATGCCCACTAGAGGGGGGAATCCTATCAAAAACCATGGCTAGTATCTCAAAGGGCAATATAGAATCTTTATGTATCAAAACACTTTACAGAACAAGCAATGGATCTTCAAGGAGCCAAATAACCCAGTAAAGTGACATTTAGGAAACTTTTTCTAAGAATATACAGTATGTGCATGCTGGAGAAGAGGTTATTAATCGGTTAATGAAATATCAAATTCAAATCTGGCTGAATTTTAATGCCAAATATTAGTACCATGTATTGAGTTTTACCTCACTAGTTATTGGGACTGAAAGTGAAAATAAAGTTTTATTGGGTAGATATTATGGCTGCATTTTAATGGAAGTATCACCACTTCCCTTGGAATTTCACACATCCCCTACTGTAGATTTTTCCGCAGCACTAATCTGTACAGCTAATTTGAATTATATAATCAACCTTGTTAGAAGGAATAACTTTTGAAAAGGAATACATTTCTGATGTGATCAAAAGGAATGCTTATACCTAGGAATGCAAAAAGCGTAAGAGACCAACTTATTTGATGCCCAAGTGCATGTGTATGTTTATGACATTACCATACATTTGGCCATAACTAGTTTATTCTGAGGTTGTGATTCAAGTCAAATGCAACAGAAACACAGTAAGCTTGTTTTGTTGTTAAATAAACACATTGATTACCTGACCTCTTTAGAGCTGAAAAGATGTATACAGTCCTGTTATTATTCTGTGCTGCTTTGCAGTCTCTGATCAAATTATACTTCTCCTTTATTGTACGGGGGCTGTGGCTGGGTTATAATCACAATGTTTGCTTGTCTGAAAATTGTTCATAATAATTTATCAACTAGATGATCATCAGTGAAAACTCTTCATTTGTATGCTAACATGAATTGGTTATAAATAATTCAGTATGCTCCTCAATTCAAATTGAAACACTGATCGGCTGGTTTATTTTCTTTAGTTTGCTATTTTATTCATTTGTTTGTTTATTTGTGTGTTTTAAATTACAGATTCTCACAAAATATTTTTGCAGACATCTTTTGAATAACAATTTGAAGAGATAATTCAGTGGAGAAGTGAAATACAGTCACACTGCATGAAGGACTGATTTTTTATATAGTGTCATTCACAGAATATATGATCAAGAATCACGAAGAGGGTTATACTCCATACTAAAAAAAATTGTACTAAATACTACTTGCTTACTTTGTCTTTAACCGTAACTCCTTTTCAACATTACTTAATTGTGCAATAAATTTTATAGTGTAGTCATTTTGACAGAAATACATAATTACCTAATGGAAATACAACCAAGCTAAACTACTGACTAAGCATGACCCAAGTTCAAGTCAGTTCGCATGAATATATAGTACAAAGATTCTTACTTGCATGTCTTGCACAGACTAGTAACATTACTATGGTAAGTGGATAAAAAATAAATCCATCCTCAAGCAAAGAGCAAAACAACAAAACCTAAATAAAACATCACAAAGCAACATAAAAGTAGTGAGCATCAAATTGATACAAACAAATGTGTAATATTCATGAGCTGATATTGAATAACCTTATAGCATGACGAGGAAACAAAAACTGACCTTGAATCTAGCAGTATTGTACATTTGATAATATTCCTGCTCCACTTGTCAGAATGGAGTATGGAGAGTATAAAAGAGTATGTGAGTGAGAATTAAGAACTGACCATGCAACCCACTGGTTCTATGACCTACTAATAATTGTGATATTCTCATCAAGTAGTGTGATTTTTACCTGTTATAAGCATATGCTATAATCATCTGGCTCCTGTAAGCATTTTACTGATTCCTGTTCTGCATAATGCTCCTTATGTATCAATGTACCTTATAAAACTGTGCTTTGTGAAGTTAACTCTTCTCCCATACTTCACAAGTCCATAACTACGCAATGCTCCAGCCTCACTATAAATACCTCAGTTGTCTTTGCCGCTATGGTCGCCAACTTTCCTGGTAATTGCTGGTTTCATTTCACACTTTTAGTTAAAAAATACCAGGCAGGCAACAACAATTCATAGCATCTGCTAAAACTCTTTTTATTTTATTGATTTTGTGAATTACATTACAGTGAAAAAGACCCAAATAAATCAAGGAATCAGTCAGCAGAATACCCCATAGATTTATGTGTTCATCTCAATCTCCAACCATTTTCAAAGTTCAATCAAAATGTCTGATAAACCTGGAGTGCCAAAATATGCACTTTATTTTTGTCATTTTGTGCAACATAAGATATCTGTTAAAGAATGTTTCCAAATAGTACGAGCACAACAAATGATAACACATATCATTATATTTAAGTATGTGTATTGGAAAGGTTAATTTTTCTCATTTAAAACCTGAAAGTTTTCAGTATGTGTTTAGACTTGCATTTAGAATTTTTGATCATCCACCAGAATGCATTCATTTTTTGAGCAGTTACTTTCCTGGACATCATTACAGTATATTCTCTTCTTTTCTTGTATTTTGTAATAGAGAAAGTTGTTTTTTTTTTATTTTCATCCTCTTAGAAAGTGGGTTCAGAAAAACACAGATTCTTTTTTAAATTTATTATTTAACATCTTAGTAAAAATGTTATATAAGCCTGATCCACATTGTTTTGGAAGGTTTTCTTTATTCCTCTACTGTGAAAACATCTGCTACATATCTCCCACCGTATAAAGTGGCTGAGTAATTTATCTTTTCTATTGAAAGTTTTTTTTTAATTGCATGGTAATTAATCTTTTGTATTCTATGTTTTTTACACTCTCCTAACCCATCCCACCTGCTCCAATTTATTACCCGCTGTCATGTTAAAAACAAGAAAATTATGGTGTTTTCATATTATGGAGGATACAGATAGTTAAAGCGCACATTTAAATCTAGCAAGATTGCCTATTATAATATGTTACTTATGGGTTACTCCAGTCATTTTGTTTGTAGTTTTCAATTAATTCAAAATGGCGCTACAAGAATCATTGCACCCAAGTCTGTACATTGGATTCCAGTAAAATTTATGAATGATTTCAAAATCCATCTTCTTACATATAAAGTGTATGGCCTAAGCCTAAGCCATACAGCTTTAAAAAGTCTATGTCCAAGATGATTGTCTATTAAAGATTCCAAGGATAAATAACAATGTCACATTGAGCATTTAACTACAGGGTCCCAAAGCTGTGGAATGATCTAGCTGCCTGTGTAAGGGGTCCAGAAGTGATCTCAGCATTGAAATCCAGGCGGAAGACTCACTACTTTAATCAAGCTTTTAGTGATTTGCACAAAAATAAAAGCATCACAATCTTTATTAACTGTTTCCTATTCTGCTTCTTCTACTTGGTATCCTGTTGTTGAACTTAGAGCCACTGCTGTATTGCCAACCATTACCCCTGCCAATGGTAGGTTGACAATAGACTGTTGGTATCTAAAGATATAAGGGTTTAACCTTCTTCATTATAATTTTGCAGCAGGTGTAAAAGTGGGTATTCACTAGAATTGTGACACTGGCAGCCCTTTACTATCATATTGGTTTTTTTTTTAAATGACCAAGGACCTCTCTGATGTATTTATTTTCATTATTTTTATGAATTTGACTAGAGTTTTTGTTTTCCTGTCCTCATTGGTATTTATTCAAATACCAATTAAAGTATTAATGGGTTTAAATTTAATATTTTTATTTTAATTGTGATTGTAATTGTACTTTGTTTTTAACATAATTTGTGTGGTCTTGTACAAAATAAAACTGAAGTATGCTCTGTTTGTATTATATTCCATCCATCCATTATCCAACCCCCTATATCCTATTTACAGGGTCATGGGGGTCTGCTGGAGCCAATCCCAGCCAACACAGGGCGCAAGGCAGGAAACAAACCCCGGGCAGGGCGCCAGCCAACCGCAGGTTTGTATTAAATTATAGCTGTAAATTTGTGCAAGCTTTCTCATTGTCAAGCAATACATTAAACTTAATTAGATTGTGTGATCATTTTTGTTGTTTAGGCAAACAAATGTTGTTGTTGACTATATTATAACTATAACACACTTTTCTACTGCTTCCAGAGTATACAGTACCTTATTGTTAGGTGTGTTTGTTTGTGACCATTTGCCTACCATTAATAACGTATTTCAGATTTTTTCTTGGGCAAATTGTATTAATACTTATTTGATCTAATGAATGAAATATATAATCATTTGTGATGGTCCGGGATGGCTCCATGCACCCTGTTCCATTTGGGAGCCTCTTGAACCCGAACCATCCATAGTCATAACTGAGATGAGCCAGGCAAATGAGGACACACACTTATAGCTAGGGGTAGGTGTAAAAAGGTGATAAGTGCTGTTGTTACAAACATCAAAAAATTAAACAGTGTATAAATAAATAATAAATAAATAGTGCAATGCTTCAAATGTTCATCAATAAATATCTAATAAATAAATAATCTAATAAAATCCAAAGTGTTGAAGTTGAGGTTAAAATAATTCTATAAATATTTAAGTTAAAAAACACAGGCAGGAGGCTATTCCTTTAAAAACACAAGCCCTGGTGCACCCTTCTAAAAGCCGATGTGTCACTGGCTTGTGGATCCTGCAGCATGAGATGTCCTACTGACAAGTGCACTCAACCATTATTTCCTGGTTCAGGTCCCCAGTGGCAGGCCTTAGGCATCCTTGGGGCGCTGCGTCAAGCCACACGTCCATCTCCCACCTCCAGTCCTTCAGCGTCAGAGGGAGACACCATATAATGGGCTGCTCCTACTCCTCTCAATAGAAGTGTCCCTTTTCAGCCCCACGCTTCTTGCCCTAGGGCTCATTCCTGACCATCTGCCTTTCATTCCTCTCTTCTCCAACTCCTGCCCTTCACTCTTATCACTCTTCTCTGGTCTTTTTCCTCCCCCATCTCTGCCAGGCCTTTTTTGCCTTGGGCACAGGTATGAGATGCTTTTGCCTCTATAGGCACCTGACTTACGCTTGATTAACATACATATGCACGATCAGCCAGGCACCTCAACCATTCATGGGACAGAGCATGCTCACACACATACTCACACTCAATTCTGAGCCTGCACAAGTATTTATTTAAAGCTCCTGTGTCATACACCACTTGCTTTTGTGTTGTTGTTTTGTACCACTTTAATTTTTTAGTTCATCTTTCACAAAGCTTTTTAAAGGGGAAATCAGTTAACTTTACTTCAGTTAAATTACTTCAAGAATTGAATCCAAAAACTTGTAGTACACATAAATAAATAATTCATCCATTCATTGCTTGTGACAGAATATTCAGTGACCTTATTTTATAAAAAGCTATCCTAATGATTTTTTTTTAATTTAAAAATGACAGTTATAAGAAGTAACTTTTATTACCTGAAATTATTATTAAAATATATAGGTTTATAACAGAACCAGAGATTCATTCCTTTCCATTCATGCTTGGGTCCACCATGGCAAAGCCAGGCATCACATTATTGCTCCATACTCTTGTTACTAAATGTAAAATACCTTTTTGTTATTAGACTGAGGCATAGTGCCAGCATGCATGTGCTTGTGTTGTGTTTGCAGTCATGATTTCACAAGATTCTAATTGGTTAATAATAATATGAAATGAACAATAATAAAAATAATAATAATTACAGTAATAATAATACTACTAATGATGCCAAAACAGTATATAATCTCAAAAGTAGTTCTTTGTGTTTTAAATCTTAAAGCACGATGAAAGACATCATGCAATACCACAGTCGGGACAATAATAGTGTGTTCCATTTCGGATTTTCTTTCCAGGTTTATCCGTTTTTGAAAAACACACTGCACAGGTATGAGTACAGTAATGTACAATAATGTCGTAATAATCATAACTTACATGTCTTTTTCCATACGAACAACTGTAATTCTACTTTTGCCCACCCCTGTAAATATATATACTGTACATTAATTATATAATCAAAGCTGACATTATTTCTGCATACTGACAATGGATCCTTTCGTCAAAACAGGCCGTGCTGGTCTGTTAAATATGTTAACTTATGAATGCAAAGCAGTCATATTAAAGTAAAGATATGTTATATTACAGCAGTGGGATTCACATCATGCAGGTAATGAGCCATGCATTATGTGAATCAGACATCGTTTACAGCTAAGCATTTGCAGGGCTGATTTACAGAGCTTCACAATGCACTCTTCATCCAGGGCTTTTAAAATATGCAGTAGCACCTAAGGACCATTTCTAGTTTTTGTCTTTGGCTTATTCCTACTCATTCAAAATATAAAAGTAATGAAAATATCAAAGTACATTTGTATTTTACATTTTAAAACATGTTTTGCATAATGAATTAAATACTGTTCAGCACAAAAGTAGGCCTGGGGGAAAAAGTGAAGTATTTAAACTAAAGCATTTGTTTATTAAATCAAACAATGTTCAATACACAGATGAGCATTTATTTTAAATATTATCTTTAAGGTATTTCCTCTTTTTCCCTATTTACATTTAATTTAAATCAGTAAGTAATGCATTTATTCCAGAGATCACCAATTATTTTAAAAATCACCTTGTCAGAAATAATTGAAGTCTTCAGAATGATGTACTTCACCATTGAATGCTGTGCATGCAATTCAAACTTTTTTATACTATAAATTATGATTTAATTCAACAATCAGTTTATTTAACTATTTACCTTTTAAAGACATGAATGTTTGTTTCACCAGCAAAGTTTTGAATAAAAAAAAAAAAAATCTTTAAAAAATTGATTCTTGTTTACAACTAGGAGGTTGTGAAGGATGTTTTTTACAGGTTTTTACTATTTATAAGTATTTTGCTGATGCTTATTTATCTGAGAAAGAGCAATATTGAAAATATGAGCAAGAGTGGCTGAAATCTCTAGAACATTCTAAAGTTTAATTTACAGCCAAGAGTAGGAGTTAATTAAATCCACAGTGGTGCAGAGCTAGAATTCATGCTGAAAAGAAAGGGCACAAGGTGGTGAAGACAGTTAAGGAAATGTGCATGAAAAATAATACAGAAGAGGTTCATGACCAAGTAATAGCATTAAAATTTAATTCATTGAAAAGAGAGTCATACAAAACAGCAGTAGCAGAACTTGACTGACAAAGGAACATCAAGAAAAAAAAAATCAGATTACACCTTTAGTGATGGGAGCGCTTAGCTCAACCCCCCCTGCATTCATCGAGTTATGAAGTAGAAAAGCAAAGCCTGCAGACTAGAGAGCTGCATGGTACCCCATCAAGCACTAATTGATATGTGACCCTAGGTAGGGGTAAGGACGTAGAAGAAGATGCAAAAGTGAGGCAAAAACCTCAGAATACTAATGATAGAAATAATAATAGTAATGATGAATAAAACGAATAATATGGAATGAACAATAATAATAGTGCTAATGATGCCAAAGCTGAGACAAATCTGAGATTCAAAAAATTGCCCTTCAAACCACAGGAAGGTGATCAAAAACACAAAGGATAAACAAAGCTCAAGCAAAGGTATCCAAGAAACACTACAGAAAGAAAAAAATCCAAAATGTGGACAAAGTACCACAAACCAATGGAACAATGAACAGAATCCAGCCTATGTCTTTTAACTACCTTGTCTGCCCATCATGTGATGACATCTTGTTTATTGCTCCACAGAAACAGAAACAAACAGGAGGGTTTTCAAAAGAATGGACCTTTACTGACTGGATAGATTGCATTTCTGGAAAGACTCCGATTTATCAGGGTTGATCAAGAACTGTTCAAAGTAGAAAATGAGGGGTCAGAGTTGTGGACAGGCCAGTTTTAAAAGCTAATGTAAGGTATCGGTTAGTAATACATATAAATTATGGCTAACATGGAATTGAATAGGGAGAGATTATAGGGTAACAGAGAATGAGTTGTATTTAATCATTAATAGTAGTATTTTTAGTGCTTTTTGGACCACCAGGCAAACAAACCCAGACGTTTATCTACAGTCCCTTAAAGGAATGAATAATGGAATGTTTGACTGCTTCCTGGGTGCATGATACAGTTTGTTTATGTTGGATAGATAGATAGATAGATAGATAGATAGATAGATAGATAGATAGATAGATAGATAGATAGATA
>JANRMT010062804.1:1551248-1574387 GCA_026402145.1 Polypterus bichir lapradei
TGTATGTATGTATGTGTGTATGTATATGTATGTGTATATATGTAGATATATATATGTATGTATATATGTGTGTGTGTATATATATGTGTATATGTATAGATATGTATATATATATGTTTGTGTGTGTAAATATATATATATATATATATATGACAGCAACACTCATCACTCACAACAGTGACAAAACAATTACATTGACAATCATGTTACGTTATTTTCAAAATGTTTCCTTTTCTTTTTCATTGCTTCTTTAACACACTACTTCTCCGCTGCGAAGTGCGGGTATTTTGCTAGTAGTATTAATAAATCCGTGATGTAGCGGGGGTGCGATAGCTGAACCGCAATATAGCGGGGGATCACTGTATACCAAAAATAAACTGAACTGAATTGAATTTTACATTCCCTTTTGGTACAAAAGGGTAAAATGAAGTACAAAATATCCTAAGGCTTCCTGAAATACTCTAAACAAGAATTCAAAAGCCTTGATCTCCTGAGCAGTAGAGCAATGAGGATGGTAGAATGTGCTTAGCTAGCTCCGAGTATTTTAAAGTGTGGAGTAGGTTGTCGACATTCAGGGCTGGATGATTAAAAGGGCACAGAGATAGAAAGCATAAAATGGAGGAGAATTCCTAGAGCAAGTAAGGTGGAGAGGAAGATTCACCAGAACAGTGCCTTTTGTGATGACCTCCATGAACTGTGTGGTGTTGGGTGAGATTTAGGGCTGGATTGATTTCTTTTTGAATTCTGAGAGTTTTTTGTTTTCTTTTTACTTTTTGAACATTTTGATTTTTACTTGGTAATTGTATTTATTATGTTTTTTAAGTTACATTTACATTTAAATTACTGTGCTACTAATTTCTAGACTATGAAAGAAAAACCTACACACTTTTAATGCACCAGTGTTGGCATAGGAAAAATTAATAAAATTTTTTTTTTACCACCTGTATAGTGGTCGGAGACTTTCATTGTCTGACTGTTTCTCCCTAAGTCTATGAACTACTGGATGTCGCAAACAAGGATGCAGACACAGAACATTAGATCCATGACCAAACAAATATGAGTTTCTCCAAAATATGTATAGTTTTCAACAACTTCTTCTGGTGTACCCCATACTATTTGGCCTTTAAATACTTTAACAGTGCAATAAGGAATTCGAAACTGTGCTGAAAAGTCATGATGGATTTTTGTAATCAGTCATACCCCACAAATTCTAGTCAAATAATCTGACATTTTTATGTAGGACACAGATTAAATGCATTCATTATATGTGTAATCTCTCCAAATCAAGGCCATGTACTGTGATGCTGCCTTATGCTATATAAATAAAAAGTATTATTATTATTATCATTAATAATAATAATAATAATAATATTACTCAAAAACTGTAGAGGACATGATAGGGTTATGTTAACATTGTGCAATTTAGGGGTAGGAAGATCAGCCAAATAAGATGATGTGACTAGCTTATTACTTTTGCATCCCCTAATCAATTATAAGGGAAAATAATGAAACCCCTATTTCGTACATTTAATAAATCACACTTTGTTGATATTTCTTTACTCTATTATTCTGCCTGCCCTAATGTGACTTGGCGTCACCTAATTTGGTAATCTGTTGGCCTTGAACCATTTAAAATATTCAGTCTTGCTTAGACACTTCTTCCCCTTTTACCTATTTGCAACTGCATTCTGCTCAAAGAGTCTACAAGCTTTCAATACATCACCTCTACGTAGCTATCCTCATCCAGTTTCTTTGTCCCTTGATAAGCAAGTCCTTCAGTTACACAAGTCCTGACATAAAACTCTTCCCCTCCTCTCACAGTGGGTTCTGGAACCACCCTATCATCCTTTCATTGCTAGACATTCTTTTCATCAGTTTACTTAAATTAACCACATGCATATGTTTTATCTCACCCCTCTTAAACTATAGCTAACTCAATTTTGTCCTGTTCCTCTCATCCATCTGTACTGTTTCCATATTCCTGACACATTTACGCATATATACTGGGTTTATCTTCTTGTGTTGGTTTTTCAGTCTTTGATGTCTGTTGCAATTCCTTTTTCATTAAACTACAGCTAACTTGGCTTTTCTCATGCTCCTCTCCTTCATCTTTATACCCTCCGTAATCCTGGCATGTTTAAGCACATGTACTGGTTTTATCTTCTTGTGTTGGTTTTATGGTTTTTTTTTTTCTTTAATGTCTGTTGCTCTCTTTCCACTCACCAAAATAAGGTTACCTCTTTGGCATAGTAGATGTTAAATTTCTCCTTGCTTCCTGATGGATATCTGCTGAATGAATCACTTTTTAAGGAATTGACTTTCCCCTTTCTATAATTTGATTGACCAGGAGTTATAGTGAATTAAGAGTTTACAAGTTATCTGGTGAGTCTACCCAAAAATGTGATTTTGGTACTTTACTGGTTAACACCTTTGTTACGTGTGGTGAGACAGTGTCGCCATTGTTCCTGGTAGAATTTCATAGGGCTTGGAATGTGGGTGGGAGAAGAAGATGACAGGAACCATTTGCTTTTGTTATTTGGTATATTTATATAATTTCTTACTACAAAGTCTTGTTTATTCTTTGTTCATATTATTAAAAAATTGATGCCATAAAAACGAATGGGTACAATAGGAATCACCTGAGTGTGATTAGATCTTCTCAATGTTTATCCATGAAACCTGTCACATCTGACTCAACTTAATGGTGAAAATTCATTGTCTTATCCTCAGCTTGTGTTCCTATTTTGCTACTGAGAAAGACTAAAAACAATAACACTGTAGTATGTAGTATGGAGTTTCATTGTATCAGGTCTTTTTATTTAAACTGAATGGCACTGTTTAAACAATATTACAATTACACTTTGAAAGTATTTCTGCTTTTTACTTTTGGTGTTTCTTTTTTTAATGTAACCTGACTGATTGGTTTGTTTTATTAATTGAGCTTATATTTACTGACTATGCTGGGTGGATAGCTTTGAGGAAAGGAAAGGCATACATACCCTGATTAAGAGCAAGTTTAGAATAGCTCTCAAGGAGAAAAGTACCGGGGGGCAGTCATGTTAAAACAGCAAGGGGCCTGGACAAAATGAGAGCAGGCAACAAAGAGAAATATCATATGGAAGGACTTGTGGTGGGAACAGCAATACTGTGTGAAGTTCCTGATCTCAGCAGTTTATGATGTTCTTTTGAGCCCATCCAATCTGCACTGCAGAAGCCTTGTGGAGAAACCCGACTGCCACCTTTGCCCAAAGATGGGAATGCTGAAGCTCATTCTGTTTTAGCTGAAGGTCTCTAAAGGAGGAGACATGACCAGGGACCTCATGCATAACGCTGTGCGTAGAATTCACACTAAAACACGGCGTACGGACAAAAGTTGAAATGTGCGTACACACAAAAAAATTCAGATGCACAAAACCATGCGTAAGCCAACTTTCACTCACTTCCGCTACATAAATCCTGGTCATCAGGAAATCTAACACTTGTGCACACACCTGCTGCCCCACCACATCTTCTCCCAGAATTACGCCTCTTTGAATATGCAAATCAATATAAATATTCCCTTATGTACCCCGTTCTGTGAAAAGACAATGGCAAAAGCACTGGGAAAAAGAAGAATTTCAGCAAATGCTAAGTGGAGGTAATGAAAAACCTACTATTTGTTGGATTAAGCAGTTGTATAAACAACAAAAGGAACCCAATAGAAAGGTCAAGTTCAGAAAGTCGCACAGTGCCCGAAATAAAAAAGAAGTTGTCAGATATCAAAGTCACCATGAAAAGGCAAGTCGTAGCCCACCGTCTGAGTGTCATACGGAAGTGTATTAGGGTACAGAGAAAAAGAAATACTGACACAGTGAAAAAAATGAAATGTCCACATTAATCTCGTAGTTTATTTTGTCATTGAAGTAGAATGTCGCAAACTTAATCTTGAAATCAATGTGCAATTAACTAGAGTTTCTCAGATCCCATCATAACTAAAGTAGCATTTTAAATGCTGTGTATTCTATTTGTTCTTCTACGTGCTCTATGTGTGTGAATCACTACGTGCTTTTTAACACTAGAATTACCAGAGCCTACGAAAAAACTCCTGCCCACCTTAAATCTCTTCGCACCTCTCCGTCAGCGTCTTTTGTCTTGTAAATATGTCAATAAGCCCAAGCAGCAAGCAGCCTGCAGCTATACCATCCCCCCAACCCCACCTCCACAGAATGGGCAAGAATTTCTCCCAGTTCCTGCCTTGATTATCTGGGAGACAGCTGTCTGAGTGCTTGGTCTTTATATGTCCATGTGGGATTTCTCCAAGAACTCCAGTCTTTATCGCACACCCTAAAGATGTGCAGCATTGATGGGCTATTCTAAACTCTATCCATATGAGTGACTTTATGCATTGGTAAGTGGTACTACACCTAGGATTATCTCCCAGTTCCTATACTTCCCCTCATAATCCTTTATTAGGATAAGTAGATTTAATAAAAGAATACATTTCTTCTCCAGAAGTAATGTGTTTCTTGTGTGTTGACTATTCATTGGTTATTGCTCAACTCCTGCCTCACTCACCAAACAAATGTTTAGAGCTGACCAACTATGTCAGTGAAGATACTCTTCCTCCTAATGGTGCTGCACTGTGTTTAAACATGGTCTTGTAGTAGGCTACTTAGTCGTGGCAAGTCATATAAAAGGAGAAATAGTGTTGTTTAAATGGCTAATGGATGAAGGTAAATGTAATTAGTGTCACATGTATCAAATGGAGGCTTTTAGTTTTGAAAAAACTGAATATTCTGGGTCAAAAATTATTCTGTCTCATCCTGTTCATGCATTTGATATCAAAAAGAAAAACATACACATCCATAAATATCTTAACTCATAGCCTTAATGTAATTAATAAAGAATGAATCAAATCACAAGTTGAAAATGTTTAAGCTCTATAGCCTTTGTGAAATATCCTCAGAATCATGTAGAGGCCCCACTGACCTCAGTATTTAAATCAAAGTTTAATAGGCACAAGATTAGTTTGCTTATATTTATGGAAAGATTTTTCGTATTGCTTTTCAATAAATAAATTAATATTTTGATTGGGTCTTACTAAGTTTTTCCCATTTTATTTCCTTCTTTTTTTTAAGTTCTTTGATGGCACTGGTGTTGCTAATGAAAATATCAGGTCTTGAATGTAAATTATAAATAATGTACTATAGTATATTAAATGATAGTACAGTATAGTCTCCTATAGTCTAGTATTTTTTTTTTTAATTTTAAGAAAGCTAAAAGGAATATATATTTCTGTATATTGCATGGTCTTTATGTTTTAAGTACATGTTTTGTTTTTTCTGTGCAGGTTAGCTTCTGTTTTATATATTTTTAATTATCTGTTTTATATTTTTAATTTAAACTGATATTATTAATTGAAGTGCACTTTGTAAGAATAAATTGAACTGAACTTAAATTACTAAATATATTTCAGCTTGTCATAATTTTCTCAATGCCCATTTCTAAGCACGATTGCACATTGTTCCCATGAACGCAAATGGCTCAGCTTATTTAAGCGAAAAAGTCTGCATTTATAGAACAAATTGCTGTTTACTACGCATTAAGATAAATTTTGTTAATATTCTGGTGTTACAGCTTGATTTTTTCCTGATATGATGTATTTTGACGCTGCCTTACAGTTCAGTGTTCCATCAGAGAATTGAAATATTTCCATTTACAGAGTTTACAGAGGAGTTCTTCCCACATACCCAAAGTTGTACATGTATAATGAATCTGGGGCTTATTCTGTGGAAGACTGATGTTCTGTCCATGAATGTTTCCATCTTGCACCCAATGCTGCTGCAAAAGAATCTGCATCCTTTTGACCTTTTAATTAAAAAAAATATATATATATATAAATATGTATATATATTTAAATATATATATATAGATACATACACACATATATATACTCACTATACTAAATATACAGTATATACTGTATATAGTATAGTGTTTGGAAAATATGTAAATTACAAATAAGTTATTTAATGCTCTTTTTCATCTATGTGGTTAAAAAAACTAAATGCGTGTCCAACTTCAAACACGTGCCTCTAGCGCTAATACCCAATCATCTTTCTAAGTCATTCCATGTACACCTAACGGCAAATTGCTTAACAAAGTGGGGCTGGGTGCATGTAATGTGCAATCACACTCTTGATTATTTTCACAGCTCAGTTTAGTCAAGTTGTCACTAGTGATCAGTAAAGTTTAGGTTCACATACAGCTTCATAAAATTGATGCGTATATTCGCTTTACAGATGATTTTGCATTTGCAAAATGAGAAAGTCAATATAAAGTTCATTTTTGGGTGTAAATGTACAGAATATTGCTCTACGGGTTTGCTCCTACACCACTTTTAGACAAAAAATATAATTCAGAAAAAAAGTCCAGATAACAAGTGCTTGGGGAAGTTGAAATTGTTGAAATTGACTAACAATGTTTTGGTGTTTCTTTTAGCCAATTTCTTGATCTGGGGAATGTTAAGGGGGGGATCAGGAATGCATGGTGGCAATAAAGAAAAATACATGTGATGGGCATGCACCTGCTGAAATGTTTGATTATGAATAATATAAATTATGGGGGCAAAACTGTGTTGTGCGAGTGTGGTTTTGCTAATTCAATTGTGGTCATACTAGAAAAACATTTTGCTACGGTTTTGCACATGGAGAAAAAGGTTACAGATTGGATAAAAATGTAGTGGAGAAAAGTTTTTTATATATAAAATAAAACATCATTCTTTTTTTGTCAGTGGCATGAATTTTGCTGGTTGTGAAAAGTCATAGTTTCCAATATCCCAGAATTAAATTTCGAGCAAACTGCGTGTTCACCACTACATGTCATATGTTTTGCTCATGTGTATACTTGTGTTTTCTAGAGCATCATTGCTCAAAAAAAAAAACCCAAGGATGATCAAAAGGCAATTCCTTTGAATGTGAATTTTGAAAATAATATTGTGTAGGAAAATAGGGTTATTAAAGAATATTTAATGAAGGGAAAATTTCACATTAGTGTTTGCCATATATATTGGTGTTATTTGAGTAAAAATGGGTGTAATTTTTTGTTGTTGTTTAAAATTTTATTCCTTTTAAATTAATTATTTCAAATCGTGTTCATGTTATGCAAATTGACCTTATGAGAGGATTTCTTTTTTAATTATTTAGCCTTACAAAGTGTTGAAATCCTGGATAAGACACTTTTTGTCTTGAAAACTAATGCTCATATACATAGTAATATGATATCTTTGTACAACCAAATTTTTGTCTTGTCGGTGTTATATGTTTGCTTTAGTGACATCAGTGTTCCTATTTAGTAAAAAGTTTTGTTATACATTTGCCATTTGTGCAGAAATTAAATTCTATTTTATAAAGATGAGAGGACTCCAAACTTTTATCTCTACATTGAAAAAAAATCACTTCCTACTTGTATAGGCTCATCTTGCGGCTTATTAAGAGAAATGCTGCATTGTGGAACTATGTTGCTTTAGGACTCCCTCCACATTCATATCCTCAAATATGTAAATAAAAATAAAAAAAACAATTTATAGAGTATACTGTTCTGAGGATGTTTTAAGAGAAAGTTCAGCTGAATATATAGGTTTTGTGTGATCCTAGCTCATGCATGCATGCTAACTAACTCTCTAGTGTAACAATGGAGCTCTGTATTGACTCAATGGCAAGCTACTATTCTAAAAAAGGGACATGAAATGTTCATAACAGATAGCATGATAGAATACTTTTATTTTTAGCATGCTTTTCCTCTTCTTCTGTTTTTGCTTTCAAAACTGTTCACCTGAATTCTTCGCATTTTTTGAGATTAAGGAAGAAGATGCACACACGCACTTTTCAGAGAAAGAGCATAACAACTTAAATACATTTTTGCTAACTTTGTCATCACAGTCGTACAACACAAATGTTGAATTTGCAGTTTGTAATTTTTGTTCAAAGTCATGTATGGCACTGGTTGGAAAATATACAAACTGTGCCAGATCTATTACTACCCTAACGAAGTGCTGGTGGGGTTTGGGGGATGCATGCGCATACAAGAAAATGCTGTCGTAGGTAATTGTTGATATCGCCTGTGCCAAAAACTGCCACTACGTCCAGGTATCCTTGCTTTAGATCAAAAGGCTAAAAGAAGCAAACTTTTGTTATTGTTATTTAGATGTAAAAATATCAAGATAAAATTTGTAATCTTTACTTACAAACTTTTTTGGTGGACAACAACTTTGGTTTTGTGATTTTTGGTTTGACGATCTCTTCTTTATGGTACTTATGATTCTGTGATGCTTTTCTAAAGCTCTGAGCATGAGTTTTGTCTGCTTCTTTGTTCATTGTTACCCTTTAATGGGATTCAGAGGGAATGAGGGTTTTTCTCTTGAATACTGTAAACCTAACCAGCAGAAGGATTTAAGACCTGAAATCTTGTGGTTTAAACCTTAGCTCCAAAGTAATTTGTATCAATCATCTGAATATTTAGAATGCAATAAAAATTGTGTACTACGTACAATACATGTTACACCATCATTTAGACTTAAATTAATATTTACTGTAAGAGCCATTTTCCTAGTTCTATAAAATGTATGAATATTTACTAGATAATAATGCATAAAATATGGGAGGTTCCTATAACCCCTGTGAATAGAATTGAGTTGGTATTTTCCTGTCATTTTTTAACAGTTTTGAGTAAACAATGTTCTTCAGTTAGTGTTTAGCATCGCCTTGTGTAAGGTACAGAGGCATACGGTTTTTTAACCGTGTTCTTGTTTGTGCTCGCATTCGTGCTTGCGCACGTGACCGTGCCTGGGCGCATGTCTATGTGCCAACGGCCTAAGGGCCTTTTGAGTGTGAAGTAACATAAAATAAAAGATTTAAGTGTTGAACTGTATGTTTAAGGCATACAGAAGAAGAAATAAATAACCTTTAAGTATAGAAATAACCAAAGCTTCTTAAGGAAAGCTAAATTTATAGAAGATACATTTTTTCCTTTTTTTGCCTTTATTCTATGTGTATAACTATTTTTCTTTTTATTCTTGTGTGGATTATTTGCTTTTAACTTTCACTAAATATTTTAAAACGACTTTTGGACTGTGAGATTTCTTTGACACACGTGTTACCCGTGCCTGACTTCGCCTTATACATCGGCGGCTACATTTACAAACCTGTAACTTTACAAAGACTGAATGATAATGTATCTGGTAATTATTACATTTCAGGTAATAGGTGCTGGCTTTTAAATATACACAAAATTATGCATGTACAATACAATATAAAGCTGGTATATAAACAGGTCCTGTTTACTGAGCAATGGAACACCCAATGCCTGGGTGTGCATCTGTAACTAAACAGAACAAATGCATGAAGAGAAGTAAATAGTATCATCAAACAGAAGTAATTATTAATATTTATCTTTCAAGTATATTAAAAGATATACCAATTGCTAGAATATAATATATAAAAAATTACATACTTTATTCAAATACACTCACATTTTTGGGATTACTTTTTGCGTTTAACTATTAGTATAGGGTGTCACAAAATGTATATCATTGTCCTACACATTTTCAGCTAAACTACATTTTACTTTCATTTTATCCTAACAGGTTTTTTTGAAAAGTTTGTTGAGGGTTCAGAAAACATCAAACTAAGACAGAGGTAACTGATTCTCCAATTCACTTTCTCTAAATGCTCTTCTTGACTAAATTCTGTTGGAAAAGACAACCACACTCCTATCATTTGTGGTGTACAGTAAATCCAGCACCTATTGGATTGAATAATCTTTTTAGAAATGGAGGGTACACAATATTATACATTACTGCTTTCATTTTATGAAGACAATTCCTAAATATTTTAAAGGGAACAGCATAATTTTTCTGCCTATACAAGGCAATTTAAATAGTTCTCTTAAAAGGTAGGATTCAATTGTCTGTAGAGAGTACCTCACCAAGATTCAGGCAGTTAATAAGAGAGCATGTCACTGTGTTTATTGTGTGTCAATAAATGTAAATCATCAAATACAGTATTTTACACATTCTCAAAAGCATAAATTACAGAATGTGTGCCTCTTGAGAAAACATATGTACAAATATGACTAGAGATAGAATATAATCTCAGAGGATACCGCCATATGCTGATCTAATCAAACTAAGAAAAAATAAACATAGTTACATTTTTTAATATTGAGCAGAAGCAGAAGTTCTCAATGACAAATCAAATTAATCACTTGAAAAAAAATGAAAATAGTTGTTTGAAAAATACATTGGGAAGATGTAACTCTTTGCACTGAGCATAGCTGCATTCATTTGCAGTGCTTATAATACAGAAGATCAAAAATCTAATGATTTGAACAGAAATGTGGTATATTGTGAATATTTAGCCTGACAAACAGGTACAAGTGAACCTTACCACTGTTCACTATAATGCAAAAGGAGACATTTGCACACTCCACATAACTCCTTTATCCTGTAATAGTACTGAAATACATCCATCAGGGAGCTAATAGAGTTAAAACAAGTAGATTTAGTTTTTTATAAAGTGGGATTTGGCAGGACAGGACAAGAATCAAGCTGTAAGATGTCCTGTGGGCATGCACATCACCTGTGCTATCAATGCTACTGAAAATAAGCCACCATCAAAGTAGGACACTAATGTCCCAATATCATGCAGCAATTAACTCCTGGGGCACCAATATAAGTCCTTAACACTGGTGACAACACTGAAGCACCCCATACTATTAGGTGGCGGCAGAGAGTTATTAATGATTGGTTTGTCATCTGTGAGTGTTTTAGCAAAAATTGATGTAATTATGCCTGTTCTTCAGCCAAAATCTGGCAGTTTAAACTCAGATTGAATATGGATGACTGAAACTGAACAAGAATTCAGTAAGACAGAAAAAAAGCAGCCTGTATCTGATGTCAAAAACTGGATACATGTGGATTGTGGTCACATCAGGGAGGAATGTATACATGCACAAAATGGTAACAGCCAGGTTTAGCATGTACCATTAATACGATGTAATTAAAACCATACAACATGTGTCACAACATCAGACTTCTGTAGCTGCAAAATTAATATCTTATTTAAATACATTTTTGTCTTTTAGTGAACAAAAAATATGATCTGAGGAAACCTGAGAAGTTGGGATTGGTTGATTCTTAGGTAGTACTAACTACAGTGGTTTGTCTGATCAACAGGTTAACTGTCCTGCAGTCATTTTCACACAAAGATAACTGACAGATCCATTCTTTTTTAAACTGCGTATATGTTTATGGGACACAAAAACCTATTCCAATAGCACACGCATTCTGTTACCAGGCAAGTATTTTAAGCACAATCTCCTGAAGCCATGATCCTACAGAACTAAAAACTGTGTCACCATGCCATTCACAGTGAAAGATCCATTATAAACTATATATTTCTTGTGACTTATATGGGCAGGTACTCACATTTATCTACATTGCAATTATTGGTAACACTTTTGGTACTGCAAAAATGCATCTGTTACTTATTTGCCTTTATGTAACAAGACCTTAACAACAGGGTTTAATGGGTGGAGGAAAGTGTGAGGAGTAATTTGTGACAGAGTGAAAGGGATGGCAGTGAGACCAGCTTTGTTATATGGGTTGGAGATGGTGGCACTGAACATAAAGCAGGAGACACAGAGCAGGTGGTGACAGAGTTAAAGATGCTAGGATTTGCATTGGGTGTGACAATGAGTACATTAGAGGGTTGGCTCAGGATGGATGATTTGTAGACAAAGTCAGAGAGGTGAGGCTGCATTGGTTTGGACATGTGCAGAGGAGAGATGCTGGGTATATTGGGAAGAGGATGCTAAGAATAGAGGCGACAGCCAAGAGGAAAAGAGGAAGGCCTAAAAGAAGGTTTATGGATGAGGTGAGAGAGGACATGCAGGTGATGGGTGTGACAGAACAAGATGTAGAGGACAGGAAGATATGGAACAAGACGATCAACTGTGGCAACTCTTAACGGGAGCAGCCGAAAGAAGAAGAAGATGTAACAAGACCTTAACAAATATATTTTTTGGTCTTTATAACACATAACGAATCAGTAAAGTGTTTATTCATCTCAGCAACTTCAGTTTGGCGTGGTCGTAAAATTACATATTTAGTATAAGATCTGTGAATTCTTCATATTAACAAATAATTTTACCATCTTGTCAATATGCCACACTGCAAACGATGATCTGCTGTGGCAACCCCTAATGGGAGCAGCCGAAAGAAAAAAAAAAAGTCAATATGCCACACTGCACAGAGATGGATAACCTGTCTACTGATGATTAAGAAGTGTAATAAAGACCAAGAGAAGCCATTGTTAAGGTCTTATTACATAAGAGTAATTGAGTAATGGATGGGTTTTTCCAGTACCTAAACTAAAAGGTTACTGAGTTATTAACTGATAAGTATCATTAAGGAATAAATGAAATGTACTGTGTGGTAATTTCATTAAAAAACATTCAAACAAAACTTTATCTTTTTTATGTTTAATACAGCTCATGCTGAATAAATGATGATCCTGAAATATAGGCTCGATACTTCACAGTTTATTTTTGTTCCTGGTTCCCAGAATATATGTGGCATAAATGTAATCATTTTAACAGTATTTAAACTGACATTTCTTTACTTGTTTCATTATAGATTTGAATTATTTTTCTAACTTCATGTCTTCAGAAATAATTTACATTTAAATCAGGATTCTATACAATTCCTTTGTATTTGTCTGATAAACTGTCACTGAATCATTTTGACTACTGGCAACCCTGGTTCATGTGCAGTACACATTGCTATTCCTTATCACATCTGTCTGAAACAGTCTAGGTCAGGGCCTGCTCAGGGAACAGTGGTAGTCATTGATAGAACTGCTGGGTAATTCCTGTCTATAGTGACCACTGGAAGTGAAGTGTGAGTCTTGATGGGCTAATTTAATTATTTTTTCTTCCAGCAGGTGGAAAGGCTGGCAGGCAACTGGTACAAGTTTTACAACCAGAAGATATGCGTGAGTCTATCAGCATAGCAATGGGCAAAAATGGAGAAAAAACTACTGAATATTTACACTAAATTGCTAACCAAAAAGAAATGGTTTCTAAAGGAAACAAGCCAGAACTCATAATACTACAATATATTATAGTTAAACATATACAGAATCTTTCACAATGTATCCACAATCTTGGATCTTCCATCTTCCTGGAAATATAATTCCTACCAATGGGGAGTTGCATCTTGGCAAGCAATGCACAAAACAAAATGACGACATAGTAAAAAAAAAAAAGCAACAGTTTTAAAAACAGTTTTAAAAAGAAAGATTACTCCAGGGAAAAGATTTAATAAAATACTAATACATTTTAATTCACTGAGGTTCAAAAGTCCTGAAAAATAATACATGTGAACAAGAAAAAAAAATTTTAGAAAAAAAAAATGTACTGAATCGTAACATTAGTAGAATGGCAGAACTTTTGCAACTGTTACAGAGGAGAAGTCAGAAACAATAAATTTAAAAAATATGTGTTTAACTAAAAAAAACATTAAAAATGAGGCTGTAAACAAAATTAGATTCAAAATCAGACAATTCAACCAGCCGGCTGCTAAAAAATAATTTTTTTTTTCTTTGTCTTTTTCTTATATTACAACAAAGTTCAGGCACTACTTTACAAACATGGCCATCTTATCATATAATATGGCTACCAAGATATCATGAGTCATATGAAATGTGCTTCATGTGTTTGGCAATCACATATCATTTTAATGCCAAGACACAAAAAATAGCAGCACCCATGAAATCCAGAAACACACAATGGAAAAATCAATGGAAAATAATTTACAAATAGTGCCGAAGGTAATCTTCTTATATAATACGCTACTGCAGTTGTCCATTTATCTGTCCAGGATTTTAAATCACCTGTACCTCGCAAACTGTTTGAACTATTGTCATGAAAGTTAGTACACATACAGTGCATCCGGAAAGTATTCACAGCGCATCACTTTTTCCATATTTTGTTATGTTACAGTCTTATTCCAAAATGGATTACATTCATTTTTTCCCTCAGAATTCTACACACAACACCCCATAATGGCAACGTGAAAAAAGTTTACTTGAGGTTTTTGCAAATTTATTAAAAATAAAAAAACTGAGAAATCACATGTGCATAAGTATTCACAGCCTTTAACATGAAGCTCAAAATTGAGCTCAGGTGCATCCTGTTTCCCCTGATCATCCTTGAGATGTTTCTGCAGCTTAATTAGAGTCCACCTGTGGTAAATTCAGTTGATCGGACATGATTTGGAAAGGCACACACCTGTCTATATAAGGTCCCACAGTTGACAGTTCATGTCAGAGCACAAACCAAGCATGAAGTCAAAGGAATTGTCTGTAGACCTTCGAGACAGGATTGTCTCGAGGCACAAATCTGGGGAAGGTAACAGAAAAATTTCTACTGCTTTGAAGGTCCCATTGAAGGTCCCATTGAGCACAGTGGCCTCCATCATCCGTAAGTGGAAGAAGTTCGAAACCACCAGGACTCTTCCTAGAGCTGGCCGGCCATCTAAACTGAGCGATCGGGGAAGAAGGGAGGTGACCAAGAACCCGATGGTCACTCTGTCAGAGCTCCAGAGGTCCTCTGTGGAGAGAGGAGAACCTTCCAGAAAGACAACCATCTTTGCAGCAATCCACCAATCAGGCCTATATGGTAGAGTGGCCAGATAGAAGCCACTCCTTAGTAAAAGGCACATGGCAGCCCACCTGGAGTTTGCCAAAAGGCACCTGAAGGACTCTCAGACCATGAGAAACAAAATTCTCTGGTCTGATGAGACAAAGATTGAACTCTTTGGTATGAATGCCAGGCGTCACGTTTGGAGGAAACCAGGCACTGCTCATCACCAGGCCAATACCATCCCTACAGTGAAGCATGGTGGTGGCAGCATCATGCTGTTGGGATGTTTTTTAGAGCAGGAAATGGGAGACCAGTCAGGATAAAGGGAAAGATGACTGCAGCAATATACAGAGACATCCTGGATGAAAACCTACTCCAGAGCGCTCTTGACCTCAGGGTGGGGCGACGGTTCATCTTTCAGCAGGACAACAACCTTAAGCACACAGCCAAGATATCAAAGGAGTTGCTTCAGGACAACTCTGTGAATGTACTTGAGTGGTCCAGCCAGAGCCCAGACTTGAATCCGATTGAATATCTCTGGAGAGATCTTAAAATGGCTGTGCATCAATGCTTCCCATCCAACCTGATGGAGCTTGAGAGGTGCTGCAAAGAGGAATGGGTGAAACTGCCCAAGGATAGGTGTGTCAAGCTTGTGGCATCATATTCAAAAAGACTTGAGGCTGTAATTGCTGCCAAAGGTGCATCGACAAAGTATTGAGCTAAGGCTGTGAATACTTATGTACATGTGATTTCTCATTTTTATTTATTTTTAATGAATTTGCAAAAACCTGAAGTAAACTTTTTCATGTTGTCATTATGGGGTGTTGTGTGTAGAATTCTAAGGAAAAAAATGAATGTAATCCATTTTGGAAGGCCGTAGCATAACAAAATGTGGAAAAAGTGATGCGCTGTGAATACTTTCCGGATGCACTGTATACTATGTGACGTCTACTATCCACTTTCAGGTTGATGATTGACCTCCAAGGTTATTGCTGTTTTTATTTTTATTTTATTTTATTGTAGAGTCAACTCTCGGCAGTAACCAGCAGAGTGGCTGTGCGGCACATGCGTATGGGCGCTATTCTCAACCCTAGCACCTTCGCCATCATTTCTTCTACCTCTCCATATCTTAAATCATTCCTGAGGCAGATTGAAGACTTAAGTGGCAGTTTAAGTGAAAAATTAGGGAAAACGTTACTTAGTCATTGCAACACAAACACTGACTTAATCAGTTTTAACGCAAAAAGATGCCGACAAAAGCAGAGAAGAAGTGGGCTGCTAGGGTGGAGATAAGAAGAGCTGCTCAGGAAACAGCAAGCGTATCAACCTCTGAGCAAATGAATACTAAACATACAGAGAAAGAGTATGAAAACTGTGAATGCTCAAGTCAAGTGTATTCACTGCATGTTATCGTGCAGTGCGCCATTACTGGTGTCACTATAATAATTATAAAGAAACAATAAAGTAAAATGAAAAATAACACATTCCTGAAAATGGAAAACTTAATTCAAAAAAGAAAAAACAAAACAAACAAAAAAAATAACAAAAGAACAATGATCTTGAAGGGGGCTCATTTAGTGCACCTCTAAGAAAGATGCATTTGGATTCCAGGGGTATTTCAAGAAATTTCTATGACTCCAAGTATTTTTTATACATAACAAGCAGGTTTTGGATAATGTAAAAATGTGACTGCTGAAATATAAATGTGTCAGAGATAATGCCTAAGTTTCACTTTGATTCAACAAGCTAATACTGGGGCCTTTTAAGGTAAAACATGACAGCATCTTACAGCAGTCTGTAACATTTCCTCGTATTAACGTAGCCACTGGTTTAAGGACCATTCACCTTTGTGTTTTAATAAATGAAGAAATTCATGAAAGAGACACCTGCAGAAACAATGTCATGCTTTATTGATATGTACAGCTGAGTGTTGTCACAAGCTAAAATGACCATTATGCTTTTAAATTATATCTAGAAGTTGAATCATTTAGCAATGATTCTAGTACCTACCAAGCTTTGAGGGGATTATCTAATTTCTGACAGTAATTATGGAAAATTATGAACATTTCTGTACATATTAAAAACCTTTTGACAAGTTTCATGGAAGCCATAAAAGAAACAGTGCCTGACAGCTGAATATAATTCTCAAACCTTTGTAATGGAAAGAAGTGGTCAATGGAGTCAAAAGCTGTGCGAAACTTGAGTTACGTAATCCTTCTATATAAAAGCCGTCGGGATTGTCCTTCCGTCCCGTGAGTGCTACGCAGGCACGGAGTTTCACACACGCCCCGTCCATTTTGCAATGCACGATGGGATTTGTAGTTTCGTTTTTCCAGGTAAAAGATGATTTTCTACTCCAGACTGTGCAATATCTTCTTCTTCTTTCTTACTATATAAAAGCGGTCGGGATTGTCCTTCCGTCCCCATCGTTCCCTTGCTTTTGTGCGCAATGCGCTGGAAAAATAGACAAAATTATGTCTCTGGAAATAATTAATGTTGATGGAGTACAAATGCCTCACCGCGTAGTAAATATCAGGGGGGTTCAAAAGGGCGACCTCAATATTGAAAAAAAGTTTAAATTTCATCACAAAAATAACAGAAACTACGAGTATTAAAGTAATACCGCTCAAATGCAATATAACCAAATCAATGAGTTTGTATAAAATATCAAATTGATCTACATACTGAATTGCCTTAAGAAGTGGTCAACCTTAAAGTCGGTCGCCTTAAAAGGCGGGTCAGCCTAGTGAAAGTATAATTTCTTACACAGCGAAAAGTAAGAATATCATTGACAGCATATATTAAGTTTGGACAAAATGAAGACTGAAACTTTGCGATTCATTTTTTATTTTGAAAGTGAGAATGATATTTTGTGGCTACTGTGTTTTTCATGGACATTAAGGAATTGAGAGAATAAACTGTTCAATAATAATTGATTTATTTAGCATAGGTCTCACAATTTGCTAATTTTAATGCATCAGGAAAAATGCAAGAGTGGGTTAATAGTATTAACAATGTTAGGGGAAAGTAGTTATTGGGTTTTAACTTTATTTTCAGATATTGTATGATGATCACAGTTTGCTGGTCATGTTTTGGCTCATATTGTATATCGTTGTTTGGCTGCTAATTAAGGAAAATTAAACAATTAAAGGGTCTGATTCTTCAAGAGCAAGTCAATTAAAATTAATTCAAAAGAAGTTAATTAGCAGCAAAAAGAGTCACTATTTAAGAAAAATGTTAGAATGAAAACCTGCAGCCACTGTGATCCTCCAGGACTGGAGTTGGAGACCCCTATCTAGCAGAATAAAACAACGATAGTTAATTTTTTTTTTAATTTTTATTTTGACAAACACTATAGTTCCATGTACCAGTAGTGGCACTAAGACAGCACAGTGAAAACTATCCAGACACACACACACACACACAAACATACACACATATATATTGTCACACACATGCGAATAGGAGGCAGCTGAAGGACTTCAAGACTAATGGTAACACATCTGCCCAGGGGGTTGCGGGGTGCACTAACTCTCTTTCCAAGTTGCCTTCAGACCTTTCCCAGGAAATCCCACCAGGAACCGCTACCTCACTTCCGGCCCCGAGGTTGACATCACCTCCGGTCCTGGCCCTGAGGACGACATCACTTCCTATGGACTTCCTATAAAGCCTCACTCCCTTCCTCTGGAATTCAGTTCTGTTTTGGACTCAGTCTTGTAAACTACTTTTGCTTACATTTCTCTAACTTTGAAGCCAGGAACAGATTATATGGGTGGCTGCCCCCAACCATTCCCATGTCTGAAGTCTTGTGCTTTCACAGTGGCGTAGTCAGCAGGATGGCATCCCAGAAGAAACCAGGACAGAATCCAAAGTTAAACCAGGTGTGAAAGTACCAGGGCTGAGTTTCTGGGCGGGGGGTGCGTCCTAGGGTCAGGAGTGACACAGTGAAGGCTCAAAAGGCAAATCCGGGCTTGTGTCTTACCTAACAGAGAATGTAGACGGGACCCACAGACGTGGGCAGGTTTCTGGGGGGCTTATCATGCTCTCGCGGATGAGAGAGCAGAGTCGCCCATCAGGACCATGGTCCTAGTTAATGGTGGGCTACCCCAAGGCCAGCAGGTAAAGGAGTTAAATTGCTGGGTATTCGATCCAGAGCGGTTGATCCTAGAGCAGGCTACAGCCCATGGGAACTCACCACCTACCAATTGGTGTAGCAGGTAGCCTATTTCCTATTTATGCAGCACCTCCCTGACAACTTTGCCCAGCCAACCTGGGGAGCCTTTCACACAATGAGCGAGCTCCTACGGCTTGTGATAAAAAAACCCATGCCAGCCTTGCTATCTGGGAGGGCAGAACGGTCCTCTAGTGGACTCCCTAGAGACTACGTCCCACAAAATAAGTTTCGTCCACATAAACCAGAGCATGTTCCGGAGTCCCCAGGCCACTTGGTGTGCAACCTGTCAGGAAACGAGGTGGAATGCAGGTGGACGCAGGCATATGTTTTGTGTGCCCTTTCTAACCCCCTGACATCTTCACATACCGGAGACGCACTTCTTAATGGACATAAGGTCACTGCTTTGTTTGACTCCGGCAGTAACTTTACCGTTGTTGCTCGCCGATATGTCTTACCGCGACAGCTCACTAAACAAGTGAACGGTCTTAAGTGCATACACAGAGAAGTCCGTACATATAAATCTGCCCTGTGTTACATCTGTCAGGGAGGGATGCTAAAAAGATATCCCGTAGCGGTCCTTCCCAACCCGCCTTTTCCTGTTATACTAGGGTGGAACTGGTCTGATAGCAAATGCGGTAGAATATTGAGTACTCCCGGTCGAACTTTCGGTCTAGTGGTAGGTGAGAAAGACTCATCTCAAGCTGCCTCCATGCCGTGTAACCAGCCAGCAGAGAGTGAGACGGAGAGCCAAAAGGGTGACACAGAAACTCCAGGTCCGTCGAGGGCCGCTACATCATCTACCCATGCCCTGACGGCTCGGGAGGAATCTCCGTCCCTTGAGGTCAGACCGGACCCATTCTCTGAGTTGCACTTTCAGTTTAAAACGACGCTGGCTGCTTTCAAGAGAGAACAATGGAATGACGACTCTCTGAAACACGCAAAGAATGCAGTGGTTCTCGTCAACGGCCAACGCACACATCAGCCCATGCCACAGGGACCTCGCTTCATTATTGAAAATGACCTATTATATCAGGTCGCGGAGCATGAAGGGGAGGACCGAAAGTTGCTGCTAATCCCACAAACCTACTGGCGGCAGGTCTGTGAGTTGGCGCACGCCCACCTCCTTGGAGGCCATCTTGGCTCCGAAAAAACATTACAGCGTATTAAGCACTGGTTATTCTGGCCGGATATTAATGAGGAGGTTCGCGGTTTTTGCATTTCCTGTGCAGAGTTTTAACTGCGGCAAATTCCCAGGAGGGGCCGCGCTCCTCTTGTTCACCTCCCCCTGACTGATGTTCCTTTTGACCGAATTGTGGTCGATATACTAGGACCCTTAGAACCCTCAGCCCGAAGACATAAATATATTCTAGTCCATGTGGATTATGCGACTCAATAAACAGTGGCCGTTCCCTTGCGCTCGGCTACTACTAAAGCAATCTCACGAAAACTAGTAGGGGTCTTTTCGTGTCACGGCATCCCTACAGAAGTCCTAACAGACCAAGGGACACCTTTTACCTTGGAAACGTTCAAGGAGACGGCCACATTACTGAAGATAAAGCATTTAAGAACCGCAGTGTATCATCCTCAAACCATCGGTTTAGTAGAGAGGTTCAATCAGACTCTCAAGCAGA
Organism: Polypterus bichir lapradei; assembly: GCA_026402145.1. Taxonomy (NCBI): domain Eukaryota; kingdom Metazoa; phylum Chordata; class Cladistia; order Polypteriformes; family Polypteridae; genus Polypterus; species Polypterus bichir. Next base: position 1,571,736 of record JANRMT010062804.1, read on the forward strand.
TGTTTCGTAAGGTGGTCAGCAAGGATGAGAGGAATTGGGATTCACTCCTCTCACTCGTTCTCTTTGCCTATCAGGAAGTCCCCCAAGCTTCTACGGGCTTCTCACCTTTTGAATTGTTATATGGGCGACAGCCCCAGGTTATATTGGATATCTTAAAGGAAGGCTGTGAAGGAGAGGCTCTTCCCTGGACAAATATACTAGAATATATTGCACACTTACACGATAGATTTGAAAAAATTATACCGATTCTAAAAAGTCATATGGCATGACTTTCTGGGAGCTCCTTCCGGGGGATCGAGTCATGGCATTGGTTCCCACCTCTCACTCCAAATTGCTCGCCCACTGGCAAGGCCCTTACGAAATTAAGGAGAGGAAAGGACTGGTGGACTATTTGGTGAAACAACCTAATCATCGGCCAAGCGAGCGGGTGTATCATGTGAACTTACTGAAACCGTGGAAGGAGAGGGACCCGATCCCTCCTCCGGTCAGCCCTGCTCATTCTTTGCTCAAACGGATCCCCTTAATTTCGGTGAGGAATTATCTTCCAGACAGAGACAGGAGCTGGAAACAGCTATCTGCTCTGTCCCAGAGGTGGTGAGTGACCTCCTTGAGAGGCTGGGACCAGCTAGATTCCTGACCACACTTGACATGACGAAAGGATAATGGCAGGTTCCTTTAACGGAATCCGCAAAGGTCAAGACCACGTTTAGCACCCCTAGCGGGCACTGGCAGTATCGTTTCCTTCCATTCGGGTTACACGGGGCACCTGCAACTTTCCTGCGTCTGGTGGACAAAGTGCTCTGACTCCATAACGCGTATAATGCTAGATACCAAGATGACATCATCATCTATTCCAGCATGTGGAAGACACACGTACAGCAGGTCACTGCAGTATTACGGGCACTAGTAGAGGCCAGGTTTCGGATAAATCCCAAGAAATGTTTCTTCGGACTGAGAAAAGCTAAATACAGTGGAACCTCGGTTCACGAACGTCCCGGTTCACGTACAACTCGGTTCACGACCAAAAAGCTCGCCAAACTTTTGCCTCGGTTCACAACCACACACTCGGTATATGAACAAGCCAGTTTCCCTTGCCTGTCTGAGCTGAGGGACAAAGAGAGAGAGAGAGAGAGCAAGAGTGAGCGAGCACGTGCCGGCTGGGGAGGGGGAGGAGGAGATTGCTGCAGTGTTTGCTGAACAAGCCAGTTTCCCTTGCCTTCTGAGCTGAGAGAGAGAGAGAGAGAGCGCAAAAGCGAGCGAGCACGTGCCTGCTGGGGAGGGGGAGGAGGAGGTTGCTGCACATTTTTGCCTGCCTATCTGTAGGCAGCCTGAGAGAGAAAGAGAGCTGCCTGGCTTTTTCATTTAAGCAAAGCCGCTCCTTGTTTTCAATAAGACGTGCACTCTCTTTGTGCTGTACAGTATTTCGTGTGCTTTTGCAGTTAACTATGGCTTCTAAGCAAGTGAAGAGAGGTCAAAAGAAAGTTTTGAAGAAAATTGAAATCGAAGTAAAGAAAGAAATTACAAGAGGTGGAAAAACTGTTTACCAGTTTACTCATTTACCAATCTGAGAACCCTCGTGCTTTCAAGCAGCATAATGTAAACAAAGCCAGACTGCCAGTAATGTGGAGGGTCACAAGAACTTTCTTTTTGGAATGGCTGCATGAGGCTTTCACTCCCACCAGCTAAAAGCACCATAAACCCAAGAAATCACAAGAGAGAAAACACCTGAAGGAAAACACTTCATGCCAGAACTCGTCTCATGCAAGGTTAGTTTTCTTGGTGGTTTTTGTATTACGGATTTTTCAAAAGTTAATTTTTTAGTTCATAATGCGATTTGTTGCAATGTTATTTTTCTCTTTTTTCAAATGTTCGCTTTTTTCCTTGTGCTTAAAACTCGTGAAAGTGTTTACAGATGGAGTTTTTCATAGCGCGATTAGGTGCGATGTTACATTTCTCTTTTTTCAAATGTTGGCTTTTTTCCTTGTGCTTAAAACTCATTAAAAAAATTGTTTACATGGAGGACTTCATCGTGTGATTTGTTGCAATGTTACTTTTTTGGTTGCTTGTGAGTTGGTTTTTAAATGCAGTTCGGATTTGTGCGATGTTTTTTTCTGCTGTGCTTAAAACTCATTTTAAAAACATTGTTTACAGCGATCAGGCTTTAAGTTTAATAGCGTGATCTCCTGCAATGTTACTTTTTTGGTTGCTTGTGAGTTGGTTTTTGCACGCGCTTCGGATTTGTTCCAATGTTTCTTTTTTCTGCTGTGCTTAAAACTCATTTTAAAAAAAATACTGCGCGAGCAAGCGCAGAGAGAGAGAGAGAGCACGCGGGCAGCTGACAGGGTGTGTGTGTGTGTGTGTGTGTGTGCGCGTGCGCGCTACACAGAGAGAGAGAGCGCGTGAGCCAGCCTGCTCCTGTAGCTGAGGGAGGGAGGGGCTTTGGTGGTGTGTGTGCTACAGAGAGAGAGAGAGAGAGCGCGAGCGAGCCAGCTCGTGTAGCTGATCAGGGAGCCTGGGTGTTTTATGTGTTGTTCAATGTTTTTACATTAGTTTACTATTACACTGTGCATTCTATGGTGTAATCTATACTAATAAACGGCAAAGCCCTCACTCACTCACTCACTGACTCACTGACTGACTGACTGACTGACT
>JANRMT010062804.1:1574787-1703279 GCA_026402145.1 Polypterus bichir lapradei
TGTATATATATGTTTATATATGTGTGTGTGTATGTGTATATATATATATGTATTTGTGTATATATATGTGTGTGTATGTATGTATGTGTGTATTGTCACGCACGCGCGAGTAGGAGACCGCGGACGGATCTGAACACACCTGAAAAGGTATTCGTCGGCAGGGAATGGCGGGGTACTAACTTTCTCCCTCTTGTTTCTTTCAGGAAAAAAAGACGCTCCGCCGCCCTAAGCCAACTTTGACCGCAGTACGGTTACTTCCGCCCTTCCTCCGCCATCTTGCCTTGACGTCATCACTCCCATGCTCCCTCACAGCTCCTTCCCTCCACTTCCGGCTCCTTCCTAATAAAATGGCCGCCGACGTCATGTTTGGCGTCGCGTGTATGAACTATTTTGTTTGTATATTTTGACCGTGTTTTTTTTCATATTGTGGAGCGTCAACAATATACGGGGCCAGAAAACCCCAAACCTTTATGTTGTCTCCTCCTGAATCTTTTACAGTGGCGTAGCCGGCAGGATACACGTCCGAAAATGACAGAACGTCAGGACCTAAATACCATGCTACAGGGCATGAACGCCCAGCTCCACGCACTGCAGCAAGCACAAGAGGCCACCAATAGAGAATTGGAGGCCACGAAGAACAAATTGGCCAAGGCCGAAAGGGCTAGAGTGAGTCCTCCGAAGCCCAAGCCACCCCCCTTGGTGCCTATGTCCGAAGCTGATGATGTGGAGTCGTACCTGGGGATATTCGAAAGGACGGCCACCCGGAACGAGTGGCAGCGGTCCGAGTGGGCGTCCATCTTGGCGCCCTACCTGAAGGGACCCGCGCAGCGGGCTTATTATGACCTTCCCGAGGAGGAGGCCACGGATTATGACCTCCTCAAGGCCGAGATCCTGGCCCGCTACGGCATCACGCCGGGCCAGCAGGTGGCAGAGTGGAGGAACTGGCAGTTCGACCCCGAAAAACCTGCACGTGCTCAGGCCTTCGATTTCTGGGGTAAGATGGGGCGCTGGTTACGGCCAGAAGGACCCCAGGCCCGCAAGGTAGTAGAGCAGGTGGCCTGTGAAGGCTTGGTGAACGCAATGCCGAGCTCCCTCGCCCAGCAGGTCCGGCGACATCCATATAAGGATATGCCGGGTCTCCTCGAAGTCCTTGAGCGTCAGCTCGCGGTCCTTCGAGTCGGGGGGCCAGAAAAGTCTGCTCGTGGGAACCGACAGGGACGGGTGACCACCCCCGAGCCCTCTCGACGCGCTGCGGAAGCGCCGGTGAGGCCTAAAGAAAAGCCGCTCTCTCCGCGCTGTTACAAGTGCGGAGAGGTCGGCCATCTACTTCCAACCTGTCCCTTGAACATAACCACGGAGCCGATGGACTGCACCTGGGCAACAACGGAGAGGTACTGTACCCCGTCGCATCCCTTGGCGAGTCCAAATAAGGGAGTGGTGTTATTGAATGGGCACTCGGTGGTGGCTTTGTTTGATTCCGGCAGCAACATTACCATTGTAGCTCGCCGTTATGTCTTACCGCAACAATGGCTGAAACAACACCTACAAGTCACTTGTGTACATGGAGGGACCAAGTCATACCGTTCCGCACAATGTTATATCGCCTGGAAGGGGGAACTAACTAATTTGATGGTCGCTGTGTTACCCGAACCCCCCATCCGGTGATTTTGGGACAAGACTGGTCAAAAAGAAACTGCGGTAAAACAAACACCGCTCCCGGGGCCTCGTTGGATCTGGTTATGAGGGGAAAAGGCACCCCTCCTGCGGTCTCCACGCCGTGCACTGAGGCAGACCTCTCTGGCGCTAGCACCTCGGGGAATGTTTCCACGGCATTGGACCCTGACACGGAAGAATCCGCCGGAGAAGGGACAAGCCAGGGAACTCTCCCGGGGGCCAGGCCACAAGACCCTCTTGATAGCTTGGATCATCAGTTCAGATCCACGCCGGCCTCATTTAAGAGGGAGCAGTGGAACGATGATTCCCTGCGGTTTGCCCGGAATGCGGTAGTTTGGCCAAACAGCTCACAAGCCGATGGTTCCACACCACGCGAGCCCTTTTTTGTGTTGGAAAATGATCTGTTGTATCGGGTGGCGACACACAAGGGCGAGGTGCGGAAGTTGTTGCTAGTTCCGCGTACCTTCCGGCGGGAGGTATGCAAATTAGCCCACGCTCACCTCCTTGGCGCCCATCTCGGGGCCGAAAAGACCTTGGAGAGGATCAAGCTCCGATTTTACTGGCCGGGGATTAACGAGGAGGTCCGGTGTTTCTGTCAATCCTGCCCGGAGTGTCAGACCCGCCAGATTCCCAGGCGGGACCGCGCTCCCCTCGTCCCTATTCCCTTAATTGATATTCCCTTCAACAGAATAGGGGTCGACTTGGTAGGACCCTTGGAGCCCTCAAACCGTGGTTTTAAATACATACTGGTTATGGTGGATTATGCCACCCGATACCCAGAGGCGGTTCCCCTGCGCTCCGCTAATACAAAAAGCATCGCACGGGAATTGGTTAATTTATTTTCCCGAGTGGGTATACCCAAAGAAGTCCTCACGGACCAGGGTATGCCCTTTACCTCGGATACGTTCAGGGAGGTGGCCAAATTACTCAGAATAAAGCACCTGAAAGCATCGGTCTATCACCTTCAGACAGACGAGGTTGGTAGAAAGATTTAACCAGACACTCAAACAGATGCTCCGCAAAGTAGTCAGCGCGGACGGTAGGGACTGGGATCAGCTTCTTCCACTTGTGCTTTTTGCTTACCAGGAGGTTCCTCAGGCCTCTACGGGCTTCTCCCCTTTCGAGTTGTTGTATGGACGACAACCCCGAGGCATTTTGGATATACTAAAAGAGGGCTGGGAAGCCGAGGCCCTTCCCTCCTCTAACGTGTTGGAGTATGTCGCGCAAATGCGTGACCGACTTGCAAAAATCAGGCCCCTCCTAAAGGATCACGTGACTCGTGCGCAGGCAGCGCAGGCCCGGTGCTACAACCGCAACTCTGTCCTTCGGGAGTTCCGCCCGGGGGACCGAGTTATGGTGCTCGTTCCTACCTCCCACTCCAAGTTGCTCGCTCACTGGCAAGGGCCGTACGAGGTTAAGGAGAGAAAGGGACTGGTCGATTATTTGGTGAAACAACCCAACCGTCGACCAAACGAGCGGATCTATCATATAAACTTACTAAAACCCTGGAAAGAGCGGGAGGAGCTTCCTGACTCCCACAGGTCCCTCTCCCTTTTCGCTGGCGCAACTGCCCTTAACCTCGGCAATGAGCTAAGTCCCAAACAGCGGCAAGAGTTAACACATGTGATTCGAGCCATCCCTGGAAGAGACCCTATAGACTCCCGGAGGCAAAACGTGCTGAAGTGGAATTAGAGGTACAAAGAATGTTGGATATGGGCATTATTGAAGAAAGCCATAGCCCCTGGTCCAGCCCGATCGTTCTCGTTTCCAAGCCCGACGGCTCCTGAAGGTTTTGTAATGACTTCAGACATCTGAACCAGGTTTCTAAATTTGATGCCTACTCGATGCCCCGCATCGATGACCTCATAGAGCGTCTGAGTACGGCTCAATACTTGACTACTCTGGACATGACAAAAGGGTATTGGCAAATTCCCTTAACGGAATCCGCAAAAGAAAAAACGGCCTTTAGCACCCCGAGTGGACACTGACAATACAAGGTCCTTCCATTCGGGCTGCACGGGGCTCCCGCAACCTTCCAGCGTCTGATGGATAGAGTGCTAAAACCCCACCAGTCCTATAGCGCCGCCTACCTGGATGACGTCGTCATCTATTCCGGCACCTGGAAGGAACATCTATTGCAGGTCTCAGCTGTTCTCACGACACTAGCTAAAGCCGGCCTCCGCATAAACCCCCGAAAGTGTTTCTTTGGCTTAAAGGAGGCCAAGTATTTAGGCTATCTTGTGGGACGGGGACAGGTGAGACCACAGTGTTCGAAAGTCAAAGACATCTTGGAATGGCCCCGTCCAAATACCAAGAGGCAGGTGCAAGCTTTCTTGGGGTTAGCGGGGTACTACCGCCGGTTCGTGCCCCGTTTCTCCGAGAGGGCCGCACCCTTGACCAGTTTAACAAAAAAGGGTGCTCCCTTATATGTGGTGTGGAATGACAAGGCCGAATACGCATTTAGTGACCTAAAGAAGGCCCTTACAACGGCACCTATACTGAGGACGCCCAATTTTGGGCCTGGGAGCCGTGTTAAGCCAAAGCGTCGATGGTGTTGAACACCCCGTGATGTATCTAAGCCAGAAACTGTTGGACCGAGAGACCCAGTATGCGGCAGTGGAGAGGGAGGCCTTGGCCATTAAGTGGGCGGTGACCCATCTCCGTTATTACCTGTTGGGTCGCGAGTTCACTCTGGTGACGGATCACGCTGCACATCAGTGGATGTCCCTACATAAAGAGTCGAATCCGCGGGTCACCAGGTGGTTTCTGGAATTACAACCTTATAAGTTCATCGTCACTTATCGTCGGGGCACCCTTCAGGCCAATGCCGATGCCCTCTCTCGTATCCACGACCTCTCGGTTAGGTCCGTCCGACCTGATGGTTCTGGGCTAAGGGGGGGGGGGGGGGCATTGTCACGCACGCGCGAGTAGGAGACCGCGAACGGATCTGAACACACCTGAAAAGGTATTCGTCGGCAGGGAATGGCGGGGTACTTTCTCCCTCTTGATTTTTTCAGGAAAAAAGACGCTCCGCCGCCCTAAGCCAACTTTGACCGCAGTACGGTTACTTCCGCCCTTCCTCCGCCATCTTGCCTTGACGTCATCACTCCCATGCTCCCTCACGGCTCCTTCCCAGCATTCCTCCACTTCCGGCTCCTCCCTAATAAAATGGCCGCCGACGCCATGTTTGGCGTCGCGTGTATGAACTATTTTGTTTGTATATTTTGACCGTGTTTTTTTTCATATTGTGGAGCGTCAACAATATACGGGGCCGGAAAACCCCAAACCTTTATGTTGTCTCCTCCTGAATCTTTTACAGTATGTATATGTATGTGTATATATGTAGATATATATATATATGTTTATGTGTGTGTGTGTAAATATATATATAGATTTATAAATAAAGAATCCTACTTGGAAATTCATTTATCTGTCTGGAGCGGATCATCCACTATAAACGAGGGTTTACTGTATAACTGTGCGGAGAATATTTATAAACAGTGTGGGAGAGTTTCTAAGAGCTTAAAATATATAAAAATAACCATACAAACATATGGTTTCTACTTCGCGGATACACTAATAAGCGGAGATGAAGAGATATGCATTGTAATATACAGTACATACACATTAAATGTAATATATACATATTACGCATTATGAAATGCACATTATAGCTGCTTGATGATGCCATTGTCATTATAACATTACATATAATAATTCTGAGTAACAACAATCTACACCAATCAAAACAAAACTAAATGTGAATTGCACAGAGTAATAGTTTAGTAAGTATACTTACTGAGGAAACTCTACTGAACTGCTGTCTGTGTAGTCTCAAAATCAGCAAGGTCTTTATCACTGTCTTTGGAGATAGTCTACAGAACTCGCTGATAGTACATTTTGGTAGCCTTGAAGCCACATTTTTTGGAAATTATGCAAAAACGATGCTCTTCGACGTTCCAACTACTCTGTATGTTGATGCTCCATGTGTCTTTGAGAGACACATACAGTCCATTGTGCACACCCCCAACTGTATTTTATTATGTTCATATATAGACATCTACGTATCATTGGAGTGTGTGACCTATTAAGTCTGAGTTAATGACTCGGAAACAGGAGGTGGGATGAGCCGAAACTGACATTGCACTCTACAATATGTTTATCCTCTTGAAAATTCAACACATACAACTCTTATTACCCTCCATGAAACTACTCATGGTATGACCATTTGCCATATTTTATGGGTACCTTTGGAAGGAGAAGAGACCTGTTTCTTTTGCTGTCATTGGGACTTCTCTGTGTAATTTTTTTTTTGTAAACATAGTATGTCAGATAATTTGCTTCAGCACTCCTCCTGTGCAAATAATGAGTAGATTAACACATACTCTTAAGCTGTGAAGTATTTATGCATTACCAGTCATAGTCATTTCTGACTGGATACTGCATTTGAGAAATATTCTCTCCCATCATGTTAACTTAAGAACACTGATGATTGCTGACTTTGCCACACCCACCGTGCACCAGACTAGAACTCATTGTGAGGAAACTGACTGTTTGCTTTTGCATGTGAATGTGGAATCTCTCCAGTCGGTTTCCTCCTTGGCATTCTGTGGCTCATTAGCCAGAGATGACCTGCACCCGAAGTAGGTTAAAAAGAGCCTGAGCAGGATAGTAGGAGAAAGAAGAACGAGTGGGTGATCACCTGTAAGGAAGACACTGAGGAGGTATTTGTGAAGAGGAGAGGCTTGGTGCTGTCAAGCAGTTTGAAGTAAGCAGTGCCGATGGCAGGTGCAGAGGTTCTGGGGAGCAACAGGTTTAAGTCTGTTAAGTAAATAAAGGAGAGCAGCCAAGAATGGAGATTCTAGGTAATAGACAGGTAATGTGACGGGCTGTGCTTCCAGTTAATGTCAATACCTCCTGTTGGATTCCACTGTATTTATTGCACATCAAGAAACTTTATGGTTTTATCATGCATTATTTTTTTATTTATTCAATTGTGCCACATTCTTCTTTGGTCACTGTTGTAATAAAAGCACTACGCCATTTTGATTTGCACCATCTGTTGTTGTTGTGTGTCCTCATTCACCCTAGTCTATCTTCGTCTTTCCTTATTGCCATTCTAGGTACAAGGGTATTATTCCAGCTGAGGGCAACCCAGGCATTACACATACCCCTTAATTATGGATCCATACTCTCTCTCAGGAGAGGGTCAGACGCCAGTTATCTGCAAAGCAAATAACTGTGCTGAGTTGTATTTGTACTGATGCTCCACATAATTACGGAGCATAACATTTCCTTAGAATCCCTGTGTACCTGCAGCTGGGTGACTCTGTTGTCTCAAGTAACCCTTCACAATACATAAACGTGCATGTATACATTCCGTATAAACTATTTTGTTGTTTTTTTTATTATTTAAAGCTTCCATAGCATTCTGCATTTGTAATGTAAAGGTCTCTATGGTGCTGTTTTCAACTCCACTGCTTGGTAATTTATTCAGCCTTCCTAATTTCCTGCATATCTTCAGATATTTTCCAACATTAGTGTAAAAATTACCTTAAACCATCATTTATCTGTGCTTGTTGAAACACAAATTTAAAATAACAACTAACACCCATCTTTCTTACTAACTTTATAATTTTAAAGACTCGTACCTGGTGTGATAAAAAGAGATATTATAAACATTTGGGGCAGCCACCTGTCTGTTGTTTTCCTGGTTGCAAAAAGTTGATGTAAAGTATCACGATGTGCATAGAACAGAGACCAGAACACAACTGGCTGCATGAAAACAAGATGGCGGTTTTAACTGATAAAACAGGAAATTACATCATCGGCAGTGGAACAAGAAGTCATATCTTCATGACTGGAAGTGACGTCATCGTCGGCTCTGGAACTGGAAGTCGTGTTTATTGACTGGAAGTGATGTCATTGTCGGTGCCAGAACCAAGCAGGATTTCCTGAGAATGGTCTGCAAGAGACTGAGAGAGGCAGTTAGCACACTCCACTGCCCCCTGGTCTGGCGTAAAATTACCATTTTGTAGGTCCTTTAGCTGTTTCCTATGCGCACGTGTGTGACCCTGGTCATCTATTGTTGTCTAAAGCTGAAAATATTTCTTTCTTGATTACGGCACTGTTATGTCATTTTGTAATATGAAGACCTAAACAGCACATAGTATTCCAGATGTGGCTTCAAAAGCTTTAAGACTTAATGTGACGAGTGTCTGGTCACACTTGCATATAATCTAATTTAGACAGAGTTGAAATATCTGACTACGCCACCCAGTTTTATTAAGAGATTGGGAACTCTTGAGATTTACAGATAATAGCACACAGGTTTCTTTAAATTAGGCAGTGAGTAAACACACGATGAAAGGCATAGCAGCAATTTCAGGAAAAGCAACGGTAACTTGTATTACACAAGACAACATAAAGTATACCAAGAAGATACAGTAAAAGAACAAGAATCTAAAAATATCAGGAACAAAAACCTTTTTTTAAAAAAAGAAAATACACAGTCCATACTCTAAAAGTCCATGAAAGACATAAAAGTGCAGGATACGACCTTTAGCGTTGCAGAGTCCAATTTGCGCACTGTGTTACCACAACAATTAATCGTCCAACTGTCCATGGATACACTCTGTTCGCTGGATGCTTGTTTTCCCAACAGAAGGTTTGCCAAAATTATCGAATCCCTGTCAGCATCTCTTCCTCGTGGACCAATCATGTACACGTCTGAACTTTTAGGTTGCTATGACGACCTAAGCACACATCGCTTCTTGTCTGACAGTTTCGCTCGGTGCTTTAATGAGTCCTCCCTGGACGTAGGTGTCACTGTCCAGGTGCCTCACGTCTTGCAAGCCACGTGCCCTCATCTGCCAGAGAGCCCCTATGCCCTTTTCCAAGTGGTCTTGTCAGCATTCTCAGTGGACCGTTCCTCACTCTATGCCATCACCACATCACCCACTGCCCAGAAGTATATATCTGCTTTAGTCTTTGCCTAGATTAACAAGACTATTTATCAAACAATGGTACATACCAATTGGCTTTGATCAGCAGTAGTGTAAACATATTTTAATTGTATAAGCAACAGAATCAAAGCAGGTAAATATCTACAACCTGTAGACTGCCATAAACAATAACCTGTAACAGAATCAAAGCAGGTAGATATCTACATCCTGTAGACAACCATCAACAATAACCTTATTTTCATTGTTTAAACAACAGGATCAAAGCAGGTAAATATCTATGTCCTGTAGATAGCCAGCAACAATAACCTGTAACACAGTTACTCAGGAAATTTGCCTTTCCACTTATCACCCCAATCCCAACAATGGCTGCCTATTGCCCCTTCATTTACTGGCTTTTAAATTTAATATTTACATGTTTCTTTGTGTAAACCACTCAATGTACAAAAACGTTTCCCTCTGACACCAAAATGTTCCCATCTGGCACCTAAGCTTAAACTGTCTTGACATGTTCTCCGTAAAGCACAATTATCTCTCCTATACTATTTGCCTTTTTAATTACTTGTGTACACTGACTGGTTGTGAACTAGTCAAAAATTGTGAAGCGCTTAATATGAATCATTGTCAAATCTGCCTTCAGCATAATGTTCTTTTTTCCATTCTATGATAGTCAAATATGGGTCTCATTTTTATATTTTGGAATTTATTACTGTGTGTATCACTTCACACCATTCGTTAAAACAATCTGTTAAAATCTTTTGCTTAACCACTTAAAATATATAAATAGATAGATAGACAGGTAGAGAGATAGATATACTTTTCCATATTATTCTGCTTAACAGTTTTCCATTTATACATCCAATGAGGAAGACTGAATTAGGCCTCTAGGATGTATACAATTTAGAAAATAAAATGGTATTATTGCAAAATACATAATTATGTTCTGCTGTGAGGTATGTGCACTAGTTCAGTTATTTAACCTTTATTATTTATATAAAAAAGCAAGCAATAGATGACTGTTCTTACTTCTAATTTTTCAGTATAGATGGGTATTCTTTTTTGTTATCTTTAGTGCTGTGTCAGTTTTTATATGTACTTATTTAAAGATGTTGCAGCCATGTAGTAGTTAAGTAATGCAATATAAAATTAAAGTTGAAATTATGTTGAAATGTTGAAATTATTATCTATGCATTAATCTGGCCTTTCCTAAGACCCTGTGCTCCCAATTCTTCCTTTCCCTAGTTTCCACAGGTTTAAACTAAACTATACATGTACATTAAGAATAGTGGATCTCCCAATGAAATGTAAATTAGTGTAATTACAATTTTAAAGATTAGAAGTATATCCATTAACAGTTAATTGTAATAGTTAATTGTATTGAATATCACTGTGCATTTATGTGTTTTCTTGGGGGTTTTGTTAATATTGAATAATTATTTGTTATATTTTTATGTAATTTCTGTTATTTTGTTAAATCTGTACTGTCTCTTGAAATGTCCCGGTATATCATGTGTTTCGTGAGTGGAGCCTCAAGAGGCTGGGCCACTATGACATCATCGCTGCTGGTACCTCCCTCTGCCTTTATTAGGAGAAGGCCAAGGAGTACTAAGCAATGGATTGTTTTGATTTTGTTATTTGAAGTGGCTATGAATATTGTGGTTGAATATTGCCTTGATCTTTGTATTCTCTGGTTTAGCTGGCTTTGCCCTCTTTAAGGATTATGAATTTTAGATTTGTGTATTGAGACTTGTTTTCTTCAGGTTTTGCCTTTGGGCTGTACCTTTTGCCTCATTTTTGCTCTTTTGAGCTTGTTTGTCGATTTTTATTATTTTCAGTTTTAAAGATCCTTTCTCTGCCTTTTACAGTGCTTTATGATAGTTTTTCCTTCTGGTGGGGGGCTTTGTTAAGTTTTTTAAAACAATTAGAGGCTTTTTCCCTGCAGGCTTGATAGGCCAAGAAGCTGGCCTCTATACAGGCAGTGAGGATCAAGCCTATGAAGGCTGAAGGCCTACTGCCCAGTAGAGCCTGTGTTTGTGGGGCTTATTGACAATGCTGGCTACAAGGCAGGAATCATCTACTGCAATCCCTTTGTTAATGTTTCTTCAATGAATTCAAGTACATGAAAGTACAATATTTCCATGACATGAATTATGTTTTTTTTGCATTTACAACAATCATGTTTAATAAGAATTGAATAGTGAACATATCATATATTCATTTAAAGACAAGTGACACCAACAGTACACTTTTAACAATCTGTGGGCAAATGTTCCATAAGATTTCTTTAACAGATATTGTATACACTCTTAAAAATAATAGTTCTTTAATGGGATTTTATGCTCCTTTACTAGATTGTGTGGTCTCATGTAGATCTATTGCTTGGTAAAGCACAATTTCATTCTGGGAAAGGTTCTTTGCATATGATGTTAGTGCTTTATGCTTTGGAAAAATTCTTAATATGAAGAACAAAACAGAAATCTTTAATGTTTGGTAGGCTACCTAGCAGAATGCATAGAGATTAAAAAAACCTGGATTTAGCTTTTCTTATTGTTTGCAGCAAGAGTCTTTTTTAAAGGCATGATCCATGTTTTTTTCATAAATATGTTACCATCTCTTTATCGTTATTTACTGGAGCCTATTATGGATCTGAATAGGATGTAAATTCTTTCCGGAACCTTCCTGAGGTTGTGTCTTTTGTGAATCAACAGTGGTTCTCCTATGGCATCTCCTGAAGAACCACTTACTTTTAAGAGTGCAGTCTTTACTAGTGTCTTCTTCTCTTTTTTGGTGTCTGGCATCAGCCCTATACTAATGAGGACATATTAAAATTATTTTTTTAGGTCTTGCATGTATAACTCACTTTCAGAGTTTTTTGACACTAATGCAAGTATTGTAAAGCCAGTTGCACTTGCACTGTTTGGGTATACTCAAAAATTAATGTTAGTGTCATTTCAGAAGCAGATTTTTATTAGATTTCATAAGTGTTATAAAATGAGTACTTCATTTCTTATCCTGTATAATTAAAGTAATTACCTATAATTGCATTTTAATGAAGGATAGTTGACACATCAAACACGGTCAAAAAGACCATAGAATTGAAGTATTTACAATAACTAAAGAACAAATAAAGATCATGGAGTGTGAGATATTTTTATTGTTTTATCTGTTATACTGAAATCAAGGCGCCAAACTCAACAATATGCCTTATCCCTACATTTTAAGAGCAATATTTCATTGACAAATTGGAGAAGTAGATGACTGCATGCTTTTCATCCAACAAAAAATTCAGAATTACAATTCCTTCTTTTTTTCTAGAAAAAAATGACTGGATGGATTCAGTCTTACAATACCAATACCAATATTTATTATCTTTTGTTTTTTAATATTAAAGAAATTTTAAAGAATTTTTGGAACTTGTAGCAAACTGTTTTCATAGTTACATACATGTATAAAAATCAATTAAAAAAATAAAACAGAGCATGCCTTTTATAGTGGTAGAAACATGAGCCTTTCTTGCTAGATACATTGCTGACCTTTCCATTGTTCTGGTTTTAGACTCATTATCCCAGTTACCAGTAAAGTTGGCTCATTGGACCACTGAGAATGGTGCAATTGCCTTTCAGTTTTCAACACCCATTCCAAGCAATCTGTACATTTGGAATAAACTATACTTCATAAAACACGTATGTACCAATCATGTACATGTCTGCAAACTATTAAGTCTTAATTTGACATACAAATTGATATATATATATATATATATATATATATATTAGGTGTATATACATATGAAAGATCAGATTTTTAGGTTGATTTACAACTTTAAAGCAGTTGAATTCTGATATTTATTTGAAAATAAATGCCTGATTAAGAAACACAGCAATTAGAAGAAGTTGTGCAGTCTTATAAATTGAACAGGATATCAGACTGGCAGAATTTTTGGTGGTAGACTTAGTGGTGGAAGAGACGGGTACTGTGTTAACCGAAGATGATGTTGCATTCTGGGGAGTAGAGTTGTTGCCACTTAGTGCACTATTTGGGCTAACTGAAGATAATGTTGAACTTGAGGAAATAGAACTGTTGATTGTTGTATGTCCTGTGCTCGGTAAAGATGAAGAATTTGATTTATTTGTAGTTGTACTTTGTGCGCTAATTGTAGAAGATGTTGAAAAAGTTGGATTGTTTATTATCATACTTGTGCTAATTGAAGATGGTGAAGTTGAAGAAGTGGAGCTGTTTGTTGTTGCATTTCCTGTACTAGTTGACATTGACATTGAAGTTGCAGAAGTGGAGCTGTTTGTTGTTTCATTTCCTGTACTAGTTGACATTGACATTGAAGTTGAAGAAGTTGAGTTTATGACTGTTGTATTTGCTATGGAAGTTGAAGATGATGTTAAGGTTGAAGAAGCGGTGCTATTCATTGTTGAATTTAAAATGGTTACAGATGATGCTATAGTCTGGGTAGGTAAGGTGACACTTGAAGCACTTGCAGAGGATAGTGAAGTCCCTGTGGTGGAGCAAAGTGAAAGAAAAGGGAAAAAAATGATTGGTTAAAACATACCAAAAAGGTTTCTTGCTATACCTAAAATAGTCACATACAGACTAAGAACTAATTAATGCATTACCGAAAACCAAACCAAACATTTTAAAAACTTGTTGATGGGCAAAAAGAATCAAAACTTTTTTGTGCACATTTCCTTTGCAAGCATAAAACACATAAGCTTTTTTGAAAGACGTATGTTTTGGCTCTATTCTACTCAAGAAATTAATAAGGCACTTAGATGAAAACAATTGTTCAACAAAATAAGCTATACTCTCAAGAAAAATATATAAAAAATATCAAGTAGCTCAGATAAATATAACTAAGTTAGGATATTTATTACTAATACTTGTACATTTAGGATTTTTTTAATTACTGAATACCTGCTTGCATACACAGGATATACAGTATATACAGTATATTATATGGCCCATATATATATTGTTTTGATTTCCTGTTATTGTTTGGATTATTTGTAATAAAAAATCTAATATAGAATAATCTTAATATATTATAAAATGTATTGTCATATATGAGACCATTTCATTGATAGGTTACTGAATCATTACCATTTTGATCATGTTAATACACATAATGTCAGAAATAGAAGTCTCACCATTAATGACAGACCTAAAGTCAGCCATCTGTCAAATTCAACCAAACCCATTAAACATTCATCTATGCATTATTACATCTCAGTGAGGAGCCAGATGACCTGTTAGCTCATGAAAGAGAGGTGTCTCTGACATTTGCGTGGATACGTTTATTTTTTTCCCTCCTCTTTGATAGTTTACCTTAGGTTAATTTATTTATCCTTTACAATTACTTATTAATGTTTAGGTGCTTTATCATTTAAAAAGCCTATGAATTTGATATATATATATATATATATATATATATACACACTTTTTATACGTGGACATTTTTTTTCTGGCTGTTATTGTGACTGCACTTTACTTCAAATGTGTAGAGCACTCTGAAAATACAATATACAAGAATACATTGAACTACCAATAATATTTTTTAAAGGCATAATCATATGTGCTCATTATCTTTGGTTATTTCAGTAAATGCATATATTTTTAATGCATTGACATTTAATGTTTAATACACTGCAAATGAATATCTATTAAGTTGATTTAATCTGAAAGAACTATCAGTATAATAATTATGTTTACTAGAATGTTAAAGTGTAGTTTATAGACTAGTGTTTCTTGTGTTGTAAAAAAGCAGACAAAGGTGTGTCTGTAGATTATTCAAGAAATGCTGCATCTAAAATAGTATATAACTTTATAAAGATAGGGAAAATGCCTAACAGTGCATTAGCACACATTTTATAATTCCATCACAATTGATAACTCCATCACAGAAAATAAAGGCTTTAGTTATTCCAGCACTTTTTATCTGATATGGTATTCTTTTATCGTATTAGTCCACATAATAAACATAACTCCAGAAGAGGGAGACAGCATGCCCTGATTTGTTCTGAGTAGTGCACTCCTATAGTGAAGCCATGAAAATGAATCTGTATGATATGTTGAAATGGATGTTATCCTTTCTTTTTTTCTTTTTGTGTTTTCTAAAATGTTTTAAATGATCATTTTGAGAAAGATAGACATTGTGCCCTATATGTATTACCATATTGTTTTCTGATTTGTTCTAAATAATCCCCTTTCAGTTCTCTTTGCCATCTCTAATTGCATTTTAAACATACAGGGCGATTGTTACATTTTGAATAAATTACTAAATAAAGCAATTCATATTTAGCATGTCTTCATTTTTTAAAGAGATAAAACAAATTGTACTTTTTTAATTTTAGGTTAATTCAATTGTTTTATGTCTTCTGAGAAGAAAAAAAAAATGAAAACATAACTGATCAAAATTATAATACACCTTACAGCACTGAAACAGATTTATGTTAAATTACCATTTTTAGCCTTAGATCAAACATATTTAAGCTAGGCAGAAATATCAATACAAAGCTTATTTCAGGAAAGAAGATTATTTTATTAACCTGTTATACTGTAGCCTAGTACTTAACAATCCCTTCGTAGTATAAGTATTATTTATGTGTAAAGTTTGTCTATGTTTTGAATGAACCTGAATTGTTCATCATAAAGAAATTCAAAGAACGGCTTACCCTGCATGTAGACTGGCTTTGCAAAAAGAATCAGAACCAATGCCATTATTCCAAAATACATCATATTGGCACCCATTTTGTTTGTAGTAACAGCCACTTTCACCTGTCCAGCAGCGTGATCTATTTAGAAATCCTGAGACTTTTTATAGCTGAATTTGTAGGACACACCCAGTGAAAGTAGGCTGTCAAAGTCACCAACATTACAGACAACCCAGAGAAAAATTGAATAAAAAAAAACACACACACATATACAGCAAACAAATGTGAATTCTGAAATGATGTATATAGCATATGACTATAGCATATTAAGCTACCTTTAAATAAAACTGATTAAAAAAAATTTAAATATGAAATTTGCAAAAAAGGTTTTCTTAACAGCCATATCTGAAGTAATCCAGGTAACCTAATTTGTGTTTTCTATTATATAAATTATACAATGTACTTTAATGAATTCTTGATTATTTCAGTTACAGAGAAGAGAAAATTCCTACTGTGTATTCCACATTGTCTGTATAAATTGGCAGGGATCAGTTATAATGAATCTATTTGGATTAGTTGGAATAGCTCTTAACTCACTGTCCTGCTATTAAGCCACAATATCACTCCTCTAGATCACTTCTTATTTGTTCTACAGAGTCTCTCCTGGGCCACTCTGTCCTCAAGCCAGTTCACTATTTGCCCATGCTCACTTCCACGCTTCACAATCACTGGAGGGTTAATTTTCAGGCTATCCCTGGTATCATTTGATGAGGAAGAGATCAGAAATGACTCACAGAGTCTTAAGGCTATGAGATAAGAGTGTGTTTCAGGGGTCTAAGAAATAATAGCTAGATAAACACATAGAACTTTATTTGTCCTTTTTCCAGATGCTTAATAAATAAATAAATATTATGGTAAACAACAAACTCCTCTCAAATACACACCTAAATGACTAATAAGAAATAAAA
Organism: Polypterus bichir lapradei; assembly: GCA_026402145.1. NCBI lineage: Eukaryota > Metazoa > Chordata > Cladistia > Polypteriformes > Polypteridae > Polypterus > Polypterus bichir. The sequence continues at coordinate 1,591,051 of JANRMT010062804.1, forward strand.
CTAAAATGAAAGAAAACTCCTGCCTTGGCTGTAAAAGATGAAGTTTTTAAACATGTTTGAACTGCTTGACCTTTGTGATAGGTTGTAGTATTCCATTCTGTCTTAAATTAGTCTTTATGCTCCCACACGCTGGATGTCACAAATATAGGAGTTCTGAGTTTGCTTATGTTATTTGTATTGGTCTTCAAACTTTGTCTGAGTTAGTATATTTTCCCCATGTTTTTGTGGATTTTCCACTGGGTCCACTGGTTTTACTCCCGGTTTGTGTAAGTATATATCCTGTGATTGGCCCTGTCCAGGGCTTCTTCCTGTGTTGTAAACAATGATGCTTGGATAGGCTTTACCTCCATGTGACCCTAAACTATATTTAAAGGAATACTCAACACAAAAATGATTTTTTTTATATGTTACCTTCCAACAACTAATTTCTAGTGTAATTTCATGTTTTCATGGCGAATGGAGAGAAAGAAGTTTATGGTATAGCAGAATGTACTGATAGCCGGTTTTGTACAATAATAAACGATTTGAAAAACAAAAAAAAAATCTCATGTTACTTTGCCACATAATCGACATATCTGATGTCTAGTCACTTACTCAAAATGTGCAAAATGAATACATTTTAATTACTTCCAGAATTTTTAATGAATAAACTGCAAAAAATGACTCACATGACTGAATTATTCTGGTGAATAATTCATTGTGTGAAAGCATGTCAGAGAGATGTGCAGCATTGTTCATAATCGCTGTAAGTTTAGTCTTCTTACTCTCCTCCACTGCTACCTCCAGAAGGTTGAGAGTAAGTCCCATAGCTGAACCTGCCCTCTTAATCAGCTTCTTGATTCGGTATTCCTCTAATAAAGTGATGTTACTAGCCTAGCAGCCCACAGTGTAGAAAATTGCAGAGGCTATCACAATGGCCATGTGAAAGGTATCAAAGTAGACAAAGAAAATGTACATGACATAAAATATACCACTAGCTAGAAGATTAGTGGGGCTAACAACTGTAAAATAAGGAGCTCTCAAGAATTTGGTTCACACCCTGACTTCCACAGTCATTGTGGACACCTTCCTATTTAACTACTTTCTAAATGAGCATTACAATATCACAGAGCTGAACAAACATTGAAATGGTAACAGACTTACAGAAATAAAGGAAACTGGATCACTGACCAACCAATGTGTCAAACAATGCAATGAAACAATGTGCAAAGACAAAAGTACAGAAAAAAAATGTAAAAAGTGGTTTAAACATTAAACTAATAGGATGTCAAAAAAACAGAGCTGGGCTTCTTTGAAAAGGTAAGAAGAGCTAAGGATATGATCCCAAAATGTGTCCCTAAAATGGTCAGCAAGACAAGATGAGCACAGGATTATTCCAGTTATTTCTTGAAGGGTCTGTATCAGGAATCCACATTTCTAAGTTAGAACTACCAGGGGTAAAGCTGAGGGGTTGTTTGTTCACACTTGCTCACAACATCGACATAGCTGATTATCTCAAGGCTGGACTACTTTAACTGGTTCTGTGGAAGATTTATTCTGTCTGCATTTTTGGTTATTTACCATGAGATGCATTAGCTTTATATATTCTAATACAGCTTATCTGATTTAATGCCTTCAGTTCTATGTGCACATTACACCCCTCTCTGTTGCCTGTACTGAATAGTAGCAGTTTTAAATGAAAAAGGAATTGAAGAAGTCATGAACTCAAAATAAGACGTCATAAATCAAAAACATGAAGATGTGCATGTGAGTCAAAGATCACAGTCAGGATATAGTGTGGGATTTCATGGCCAAAAGGAGATATGTAACTAGAGCCAAATCAAACAGATATTGAGTGAAGAATAGATGAAGAATTTGTAATCAGAATATACTAACAAAATCCTGTCTTTAATGGAATCTGAAACTTCAAACTATTGGGGGAATGCCATACTGACCTCTATACATTTGTGTTTGATGTTGACATGCATCACACAATCCCGATTGTCTTTCTGTAAATTGCATAGAAAACATCAACAAAAAAGGTGGATCCCATAGGAAAAACTCACCAGCCATATCATAAAATCTTCCATATCTCCTCCCAGTGCAACCATTTGTGTTCTTTACTACATTTAAAATGTTGGTGTTGGCTTTCAACACTATCTGTAGGTCTGACCCTGCGTACCTCCAAAACTCTGAAGACTAGTTATCTAGTTGTCTAATGGAGGCACTTTAATAATGCTTCTAATGAGGAGCAACAGATCTGTTTTATGCTCCCTCAGAAACCTGGTCCCTTTTTGCCGTAATAATGACTATCCTCAAAAAGACAAAGGACCCGCAGTAACCATTAGTTAACCATGGAGCCGTCATAACATACAGTATACGATGAGTTGCTGTGTTTAACTGGTTCTGTGGCGTAAGCTACTTGTGAAGTGGATGTTTTGTTTTACTTTTCATTTTTATTTTAACTAAACCTGGTTTAATTGTTTGTGATAACTTCAATCAGTGCTGTATTACTTACTAGCCATGCTACTTATCAAACACAGATAATAAAACAATTTAAAAATATTTGCAATCTCTCGCCGCAAGTGTACCTTCAGCTCCTTTCCTCGGTGTACACATGTGTAGAAAACTTATTTTACCAATGCTTCCTCTGTCGAATGTGTTCCTATGAAGCCTGCTCCTCAGACTCTTATCATTATTTTTCAAGCACCTTGATCACCTCTTGTCTGCTGTATTGCTTGCCAGCTTTGAAGGTGTTAAGGTGAATCACTGCATGCCTCCCATGTCATTTCTCCTCCTTGTGTGTCGCACTCTCACACTTCATGTTCTGTTGCATCACCAAAGCCAAGCAGACCAATCACGGCAAAGCCAAAATGACCATTCAGATGCTCAGAGGTACTAGACACACAGATTTTAGTGTTTTATTATATATTAGATGGTTTATTGCTTACAGAGTCACTATCACTATAAAATACAGTTCCTGGTATGTAACAAATTCAAATATAAATGACTCATATGTGGTAAAGTAAATATTTATTAAAACTCTTAAATAAACAATATTTGGAATACTACTTTACATACTGTATAACATGTGCCATTACAGAAAAGAAACAGTGAATGATTGGATGGAGTACATTTTATTTCAGAAGAGACTTTCATTAGATCTGCTTTGTAAACAGAAGATCCTGTTTCATTATTTGCTGATAAAACACTCCCACAAGACAGATCATGCTTCAGTGGCTTTTAAGACAAAATCAATATTAGTAATGAAGATGCAACTCAACAAGGAAACCATCAAATTTAGTGTATTTTGTAGAATGTAACCGAACTACAACGTTTTTGATCATTTCGGTTCTTAAATTCAAAGCTTCCATTGAGATCTTGCATAAACTATACACTATCCTTCTGTGAATTCAGAATGACTGATGTAGTCTAAACCATTTATTGCACTTCTTGTTCCCCATCTATTCCCTGTAACTTTTTAATTTTCCCTATTGAATTGCTAAGTCTCCAATGGTATTGTTTTCCTTATAGTCAGTTTAACAGAAACTAATGGCTTAATGGCTATAAAGAAAACCTTGTATAATTTTAAAAAGTTACACATACAAAAAGGGAGGACTGTCTAGAATGATAAAATAATGAGTAAAAACATTATTTTGTTAATCATGGAAGATAAAGGGAAAGGGTGTGACACAGAAAATGAGGTGATCATTGTATATAGTATTTTTTTTGTGATTCTTAATCCTTTATTCACCATATACTGTACAATTTTTTGCATACACCAACTTACTGTCCAGTGAGTTTTTGTGGTCAGAACAAGCATAGTGCAAGAACGAGCCCATCCACAACTGGTTTCTGCTAAACAAGCCAATCCGGAAAGTAAGTTATTTTTTTTGTAACTTTACTTTGGAATTTTATTTTGGAATCCACTTCTCAAAACTGATGCATACATGCTGAAAATTACCTAAACTAAATGTTCAACGCTTCTCATGTTGTTAACAGAAGGTGGCTATGGAGGTAATAGACGTTTTGGCCAGGCACATGTGGCATCCATCATACATGAAATGGACACATGTCTACCAAGCCACCAGCACCACACAGCATGGTCTGCTGAAGTTAAAATCCTCGCAGAAGCGCACCGCCGTATTTTAGTGACTTAAAAAGGTAAGTGCCTGAACTTTACTAAAAGTCAATCGTTTGTACATTGTTCATAAGACATGCTTTTTAAAATTGGCAATGCCTGGCAGGTGGATTACCCCACATGGATATTTCGTTCTGCTAATACTCCTTGGTTTTCTATGTTTTAGAAGCAGAGCTCGTTAGTATGGTGAGTCAGAGCAGAGCATAAATTTCCATCAACAGTTAAAGTTTTCCACCATAAATCCTTGAGTAAAAATGTGATTTACGTAACTGTTTAAACTCTGATTGGATATGATTAACAGAAGTTGAACTGAAATTAAGTACCACATATGAAAACAGCCAAAAATCAGATAATTTGTGGTTTTGGGTGTTGTGGCCCACCAGGCTAGCACCGCCAGTTGAACCCGACAAAGACAAGCGTGGGACACAAGCTCAAGGCACACAAGGTTTATTTTTTCTTTTTCCCTTGTGGGAAACACCTTTTCCATTCCCTACAAGTATAACACAGTTCATGCACAAACACAGCACAATACCACAAGTCTCTTTCTTCACTCTTTTCGTTCTCCTCCTTCACTCCTCAGGTCAAGCTTTGTCGCTTCTCCTCCCGACTCTGGCTTCCCAAGTAGTGGTTGATGGCTGATTTTATAATGCACCCGGAAGTGTTCCTGGTGCTTGATTACTCGTTTCCGGCAGCACTCCCTTGTGTGGTGGAAGAACTGCCCATAAGGGCTCAGCAGCTCCTGCTGCAGCACCCCCTGGCAGCGCCTGTGGATCCCAACAGGTCTGCACTACACTCTAACTCCCATGAAGCCCTGCGGGAGTCTGAGGCACCGCTGCAACCCAGGGGGGTTGCCATCTAGGGAATGTAACGCTCTGGCCACACTTGCTCCCCTGGTCCTCCTAACGTGGAGGCGTCCCAGCCGAGCAAGAGCTCCAGCAGCACGCTACAGTGTTTATACCAAAATCCAATTTATGCCATATATGTGGAAAAACAAGCATCTAGTAACATCAGAGTAGTAATGTAAACACGGCCTAACAGTTAGGAGTTATATAACAAAAGCAAACACAGAGGAAGAACTTAGCTTTTGAAATATTCACCTGAATTTTTAAAAGAAATTGATTCAATAAATAATTAAACAACAGCCATTTTTTCAGTATCCTTTCATTTTACACAAACATTTTTACGTATAAATCTACTCATCAATTAGGACTAGAACTTTGAGATTTGAATTTAATCACCAATAGTAAAAAATAATGTTAAAATGGAAAGTAGTTTTAGTATAACAAAAACTAGCACTTCCTCTAGAAGGTGTACTCTAGATGTTTTGATAATGTTGGGTGTAAGTGGATGATTAATATTGGTGCTGTGTAATTATAGGTTTAAAAAAAAGGCACTGCCCAAATTTATCAAGTGTCTCAGAGTAGTAAAACAGTTCTAACTGGTTTAAAAATCTCAGAGTGATGCACATTTGGTACTACCCTTAAGAGTAGGAGTAATAGCATTTTATCAGTTTTCCTAATTTGGAACTACTCCTAACTTCATCGGTACTTTGGAGATCTTGTGAGCTATTCTAACTTCCAGATGATGGCTTTCAGGCAGAGATCAGCATCCACATTCCAGAAAAGGCAGAATGTTTTGGAAACATTGCAGAACAATGAACTCATAAAAAGATATTGGTTTGGCAGAGAAGGAATAATATTCTGAACAATTCTTGTAAATCATGTGATCACTACATCTACATGTAGAAACCATGCTATGTATAATGTTACATTTTTTTGGCAATAGAGCTTTGCAATATTGATGATTTGTGTTTGTCACAAATAACCATTTTCACTAACCTTGGAATGCCCTTACAACATGTGATGCAATACACAGATTTAGACATTATCAAACCCCTCCACGTAAGGTAAAGTTAAAGCAAGCTACACTCATGCAAAATCCTGCATTCCCTGGAGTTTTTGGTGCGACTGACAGCAGATGCAAAGATCATTGTCCCAAGTGTGGATGAGCACAGAGCAATACAGAGAAGATCATGCATACACGCTTTATTTTTCTTGATGTTTTTGTAAAGTGGCCTAGTTCAACGTATGACTCTTGAGTATTCCATGAGAGTGGCATAATCCTTTCATATGATTGTAATCAGGTCCCCCCGGATGCCATCTTGTTAGAAGTAAGGTATACACTCAGAAGAGATGATTGATGACTCTTTTTCCAAGCCTAAAAGCTGGTGTTCAGCTTTCTTACTTTGTATATTTATTTTAGCATCATTATTATCATCATCTTTGTGGTGAAACATTAGCGTTAGTACCAGAATACTAGAAAATGGCATCATGACTTCCAAAGATACTAGAAACAGTTTCATAAGTGCCATTTTATGGGTTGGGGTGGTATAAAAATTGTGGCATCATTCATTCTCAAACATGAATTCCTACACCTTGTTTGCAGTGGGCATAGTGCATAACTACTTCTCATGTTCTGCTCTGGGGTAGGACAAATAATAAGATTAATTCTAAGACACTTGGTAAATAAGGACACAGATTTATATTTAGACGAGTTTAAGTCTGTGCCTATTAAATGGTGTATATACCTTCTGGAGACTCTGTGTCCTTTCCAAAAAGAAGAGCTACAGTAAAGCCTTATTTTCCATGATGTACCTGCAGTCTTACTCTTTTGGATACTGATCAAAATATGAGAGTATAGATGAAGACTGAGACACAGAGTCCACTACCTTTTCTTGTGAGCAAAAAGTCAAATATATTGTCGCTTACATAGTTGATACTTCCATGTCTTCTTAGAAAAGCTGACAAAAGTACAATACACAAAAGAATATTGATTTGCAGGTAGTATACTATGTATGCAAGCATTATACATGTATAGATACTCTTTGCTTTTTTTGCAATATTTAAATTTTTGTAATTGACTGCTCAGCAACCTTACAACTTATGGATAAATTCTATCTTACATGTGCGATCGCCAGTGTTCCTGTTCTGTTTGCCAGAAGACAGGAGTAAGAAAAACAACTGCAAGATGGCTGAGGTCTTTATACTGTTTACCTTTCTAAGGAAGAAAGTTTTCTATATGTTAAAAGGCAGACGGGTTATTATTAGGTGCCTCACAGGACAACAATTTCAAGCCACCTTAACATTTGTGCAGTATCTCCAATTGTTTACATGTTAATTTTTAAGTAATTTTAAGGTTGTTCTTGGCCCAAGAAAGCCATTTTTTATTTTGTAATTTTAGCAATGGCTTTCATTATGTCACTTGAAGTGACAACTTAGCAGCTCGAAGTCTGCTATTCATAGTTGAAAATGATATTTGCTTACTTTGTCTGTAGTCCTGTGAGGTGCCGATCCTACAGACCTGTCTTCTGTTTCTTTTGTGCCTTTGGGCCTACCAGATCTGTTCCTGTCAAGCATATACTCTAATTTCCAAGTTCCTTTTGATGGTGTAGGAAACTATACTCACTGGCACACTGGCTTAACTCTACTCATTGACACCTTGGCTTCTTTCAATTTCTATGAAGGAAAGAGTTAAACTTTTAATAGTTACAATGCTCTGTCTTCCTTTGTTAATGGTCTTTTCTCATCTTCATCACAGCAATATACAGTGCAAAATCATCAAAATAATGCTTCAGAGGGTGTAGCAACACAGTTTCTTCCAATATTGCTTTTATACAGAGGGTTTGTAAGTAATCATCAAAAGTTGGGACACCAGTTAGAATTGTTGTCATTAACTTTCAAGGCTTAATTAACTTCCATCAGTGCAGAAATGCTGCAAGTTGTTAAACCATTAGTTGTTCTTTGAAAAAGGCTTTTTTGTATAACTGAAGATTACATTACTTTTCAGTTTTTGGTAACTTTTTTTAACCTCTGGCAGTTTACCTCTTACCTTGGTGCCATTTCAGGTTATTCACTGGTATTTAACTGCTTAAATTTCAATGAAAACAAAGGAAAATGGGGGTGTTCTAAAACTTTTTACTGGTAGTGTATAATATATGTGCAGCACACAGAATGCCTTGGAAATCTGAATTAGATTTCTTGGAACTGCATAAGTTGCATAAAAAAGAAAAAGTTTTGGCCCACTTATTATATGTACATTTTATATTAATTTTTATTATTATATATAAAGTATACGGGTAAGAAATTCAAGTCTATTAGAACAGAAGCAGCTACAGTATACACATTGAGAGCTGCAAAGAGGCAATGCTAAATTGCTGTGATTTGTTTCATTCAACTGAAAATGTAGCACAAATCATTTCCCCTTTTGAGAAGAGCTTTTGCCAACAGCTTTTTTCAGTTACAGGTGTTTCCCTTGTTCTGACTCAGAAGATGATTCATTACTTTGTTTCAGTCTCCAATTAGTTTGATTGTATTTTGTACAGCAAACTTTCAAGTAAAATCAGAACATAAATAAACACCCTGTGTGTATCCTGTGGAGTTCCATTGGGGAGAGTTTTTTTTCCTAGGAAAAATTATTGTGAGTGGCTCACGTGTGCACAGCTGCATTTGCAATATGAACTACTGTGCTTAACTAACACACTTCTAGAAGCAGAATGCATGATAACTAGTACAGTACATATAATTACATGTTAATTCAAATGCAACAAATAGGACATGAGTTCTCTTAGCATCTATACTGAAGATAGCCAGCTCTGCTTAGGGCATAAAGGGATGTGCTTCAATATTTAGGCAGTAGATGTATCAGGTGAGTTTCATTTTATTAAATGATTTTGTGCGTTTACTGTTCAGTAACCCACTATATGAATGTAACCTTATGTAAGCTTATCTTAAACTGACTTTAGGCTTGTAAATATTTGCTAATAATGCTCGTTTTGGAATTAACATTTACTGCACAGTATTGAAGTTCATGTGCCTTCAGTAATTGTAAGGACACTGCCATTCATTTCTTTCCATCTCTGTATGTGGTTTGATCGACTTGATTACTAGTGAATTTAGACCTTTTTTTAATGTGTTTGTGTGCTACTTGATTGCAAGAGAGGCATAGAAGTAGTGGCCCTGAATCAGGTACTAGACTTAACTCTGTTTGACTGGTAATTGCACAAGCTGTTTTATGCAAATTGTGTTGCATTATTATGTATGTGTGTATCTATTTTCACACTTTTATGCACAGGTGAAATTGCATCCCTTTCATTGAGTCAATAACAATTTTAAACACTCTGTTTTTTGTGTTTTTTTGAGTTGCAGGCATACAGTATATGTTTTTCAGCCCAAATATCGAGATAGCATTGTACCTCCTTACGATTCCAAGATCATTCATTATATTGCAATGGTGCAGTGTGACTACCACAGCATGCACACATTTTACCCATAATGCACAGTACTGCCTGTAGTTACATGGGTCCTGTGTCAGATCACAGATGTGAACTGCTCCAAGGTCAGCTTGGCACAGCCCTGTGACCACTATATCTATAGGGTTTTAGTGAGGTTGTTTTGCTCCACACCAGAATGAGATCAACAAAAACAAAATAGGCTATGTGGAAAATTGTTCTAACAGTTCTAAACAACTGCTGCAAATGAAGTAGTTATGAAAAAACCTTAAGAAAAACAGGTCATCACAGAGCCACATGTATTTCTTAAATTACACCTTTTATTTCTGCCAAAAATCTCTCTATCTGACAGTAGGCAGTTTCAGATTGCACCAGGTTGATAGATGCTGCTGTACAAATGCATACACTGCTTTACTCAAAATGTGCAAAATGTTATAAGAAAACTATAATATGTTTACAGGATACATTATAATGAAAGAATGATGCTTGCTTTTTAGACTCATGTGGCTTGTCTTTGTCAACATAAACATCTATACTTGCATGTACTCAAAAGTATTTTCATTACTCAAAATGATTTGACTTTTGCAACTGTAATTTCAATGTGTACACTCACTGCAATGTTTTTAACTTTTTGTGGTTTCCATACACATTCAATACAGATTACCCTAATCCATTAGATAAAATATGAATATGACCTCTCTTTTGTGAAATGGTAATGTATTTCCAAGGGTACAAATAATCTTTTTATTGTGCATGCATGTTTAATTTTGAAGTTCTTCATACTGGAGATGATGAATGAAACATGCATGGTACTTTCCTCTTTGTGCACCCATGTAGTGTGAATTTCTTTAAAAATAGTAGTGCTCAAATATAATCACAGAAGTATTGGTAACAATGAATAAAAATGGTAGGTATGGATTATGTGGCAAAATAAGAGTGTAACAAAGACTACAGTGTTTCATTATAATTCCTTTTGAGTAATAAACATGAAAGCATTAATAGAATAGCATGCCTAATCACCTAGGCCAGTGGTTCCCAAACTGTGGTATGCGTACCACCGGTGGTACGCGGAGCCTTTTTAGGTGGTACGCATCGCAGTCCCTGAAATTTTATTTATCTGTGCAAAACCCTTTATGACAAGCCTGTTGTGAGCAAAAACCAATGAAACTGTTTAAATACAATAATACGTGGATTCCCAAATTTAGTGTGGTGTGAAATTTCGTCATCTGAATAAATAAAACCTATTATTCGAATCAGTATTTAGCTCATTTAACGCTACCATAATTCCGTTTCGCGGAAGTCAACTTCTACTTCTTCACTGTTTGAGCTTTTGGTCACTAGATGAAAGCACAACGCCGACACTATTTAGTCTTCGGTAACTATGCCTCACAGAAACCGCTTGCGTTTGTTGTTATACATGCACTGCCACTGTATCGCATCGTAGTCACTAGATCTAAGCACAAAGCCGATACCATTTCGTCTTCGGTAACTGCGTCACGTACAGGCAAAAGGCAGGATTTAGTTTCGGGCCGGAACTTATCAATTTATGTACATGCACACATTTTTTCATTAATTTTATGTTTAATTTCTTCCAATTCTTTAACTTTTATTCAGATTTCGGGGTGGTTTAGACTCGAACCCCCCCACTCCTTACATCTCTCCCTCCCTTTCAACAATTTTTAATAGCTTTTCAGGGGACTGAAATAAGACACAACAGTTACATATCGAATAATTTGAATTTTCTTAAAAAAATGGATAAGTATTTAAAGAAAAATCTTTCAAACGCTACCGTTTCATCATCCGAATCAATTAGTCCTAGTGACAAAGATACCGATACAGCTGCAAATAAACCAAAAAAAATAGTGTAAGAAAGATCCGTGTCGCAAATATGATAACAACTATCTAAAATTTGGTTTTGTTGCAACTGGCAATGAATTTGAGCAGTGACCTCAGTGTCTCATTTGCTGTGAAATTCTTTCAAATGCTAGTATGACACCGTCACATCTAAAGCGACATCAGGCTACGAAGCACAGAGAAACCGTGACAAAGTCGATTCAATATTTTGAAAAGAAACGTTTGGAACTGCAGAAACAAAAAAGCATCTTCAAGCAGCACACTACATTTAATGCTGCTTTAGCGAAGGCATCATTTAGTGTCGCTTTACGGATTACTCGCGGTAAAAAGCCACACACGCTTGTTGAAGAAGTCATCATGCCGTTTGTTGTCGACATGGTGAACAGCGTACTTGGAGAACAAGCAGCAGGTAAAATTTGTGCGATTCCTGCGAGTTTGTTTCTAATAATACAATTACTTGCAGAATTGCTGACATGGCGGACGACGTGCAGGAACAATTACTTGAAATGATAAAAGCAAACGGAAAATTTGTGTTACAACTCGGTGAGTCAACAGATGTTTCTGACTGTGCAATTTTAATCGTGTACATCTGATTTATTAACTTTAGTACAGGTACTCGTCGACTTACGACCGCGATTGGTTCCAACTGACTGGTTGTAAGTTGATCTGGACGTAAGTCGGCCTATGTTAAATAAAGGTAAAAATATTAGACTGGGTAATGATATTGTAATAATCTAAAAGTAATATTTTATTAACATTTTCTTACTTTCTAAGTCAAACACAGCATACTACAGTACAATTGGCTTAATATGTGGAAGACATACAAAAATAAGAAATACTGTACATTTAATTCCTGGCACCACTGGTGCTTGGCTGTGGGTTGTTTATATTGCCTTCATCAGGCGAGGCTGCGGACGGGGTGATGGGAGGAGTTGCTCTTTTCATAAAATAGTGAGCTTCGTCTGAAATTTGTTTTTTTTTTTTCTCTTCATAAATTTCGCAATAAGGACAAAATGTGTCTTCTCCGGCGTGTTCCTTTAAAGCAGCGCTTCCCGATTGGGGGTGCTGGGTGCGAGCAGCTGTTGCTGGGGGTGACAGAATCCATCGAGGAAGAAAAATGAAAAACATTATTTGTACAAAATCTTAATTTATCTATCCATTCCTAAATAATTAAATGGGCAGGCTATTTCGTATCAGTGCAATACGCTGCTTGTTAAAATGGATGACTTCCGCTCTTACGCGCACTAAGTGCTACGTGGGTATTATGAACTATCATATGAACTCATATTTTTTCATACTTCTTCTCAAACCAAGGGGGTGCGAAATCGGCCTCGTCAGTCACAGGGGGTGCAAGGGGAAAATGAATTGGGATGCGCTGCTTTAAAGTCTCAAACAGACTTCTAGCCTTTGACTGTATTGTAAAGAGGCTTAACGGCGTCCGCTTTTGAATCTGATCTTCCATCCAAATGTTTAACAATTTCTCCATTGAGAAATGGATGAGCCCGGTACGTTGCTTCGTAATCACTGTTGATCTCAAAGGTGCAGAACATTTCACAGCTTCACAAATTCTATTTTTGTCCTTTAAAATAGTCGACACATTAGAGTGTGATAACTTCATATCACATGTGATTGCATTCACTTTCTTTCCTCCTTCATACTGTTTTATTATCATCATTTTGGTGTCTAGATCAATGGCCTTTCTTTCCTTTTTGGCAGGCTGAGGAGTGGACAGAAACAATTTCCTCTTGGTAGATATGTTAGGGGTATATTATTATCAAAAACTGCCAAAACAACAAGACACAAACACACATGGGGCAACACTGCTGCGTATAGTATTACTGCTACGTAGCGAGACTTGGGACTGCGGGAGACAGGCACTGCCAACAGCTGGCGGGGGAAACTGTCAAACACGTCGTAAAGTCGACCAGTCGTAACTTGCATAGGTCGTATGTCGACGAGTACCTGTATTGCTTCTGTTCAAGAGGAATTTTTATTCAGCGACAAACTGTCTACGAGGACTACTGGTAAAGAACTGTTTCGTCTTCTCGATAAGTTTGTTACAGAAAAAGAATTGATGTGGAACAATTTTGTTGGTGTAACAACAGATGGCGCTGCAGATATAACTGGTAAAAATTCCGGTGTCGTACAGCGTATTAAAGCAGTAGCGCCTTTGGCTGTATCGTACCAATGCATCATACTTTGTGAAGCACTTACTGCAAGACGCATAAGTGTAGAACTGCATGACGTCTTGTTAACCGCAATAAAAACTGTCAACTACATAAAAACAAGTTCACTGAAAGCACGTTTATTTGAAATACTTTGTTCAGAAATGGGCTCAGAACATCAGCATTTATTGTTTTACACATAGGTGCGCTGGCTGTAAAGAGGACGCGTTTTACAGAGATTTTTTGAGTTGAGAAATGAAGTGAGTCTGTTTCTGTTACAAAAGAACTCGGTAATGAACGTTTATTTATGTGACGCAACATGGCTTGCAAAACTGGCTTATCTCATAGACATTTTAATGCTCTCAACGATTTAAATCTCAGTCTACAAGACAGAGATAGTGACTTATTTAAACACATGGATAAAGTTTCAGCTTTTGTGAAGAAACTTAGCCATTGGAAACTACGTGTAGAACAGCAACGTCTAGATATGTTCCAGTACTTCAGCGAGTTTGTTGCTCAAAATCCTGATTCCAGCATACAGGAAGATATTTCTAAAATTATTGTGAATCATCTAAAATTGCTTGAAGAAAGCTTTGTTCATTATTTTCCCGAGGATAATGCGACAAAAAAAAGTGGTTGGATACGAAGTCCGTTTACAACAGATATAACCGGCTTGACTTTGACTGCTCAAGAAGAAGCAAATTTAATCAAACTGTCATGTGACAGCACGCTTAAAGTTCGATTTACTAAAAGTTTTTGGATGTACGCTCATGCTGAAAATCCTGAGCTCGCAAGCAAGGCAATTTCCGCATTGATGCCATTCTCGAGTACATATTTATGTGAAATTGGCTTTTCTGCAATGACTGCTATCAAAACAAAATACAGAAATAGACTGGATGCTCATAAAAACCTGACACTTTCTCTTTCGACGATTCAGCCCAGAATTGTCAAACTTATAAACAGTATGCAGTCACATCCTACTCACTGATACGAGATATCACAAATATGGCAGTCAGACTGTCGTTATTAGAAACAGACATGCTATTATAGTTACACTGTTTAAGTTAATTAAAATAATATGATTATACTGCCGTCTACACAGTTGTACTAACATAAATTCATTCAATATTGTAGTCAGTGTTGTGAATTTGCTGTATATTACCTAATTAAGAATTAATCATTCATTGCAGTACTTGCTTTTTAATTTTTTTGTTAAAAATTTGGGTGGTACGCAACGCAACTCACTTAACCTCAGGTGGTACTTGACGCCCAAAAGTTTGGGAACCCCTGACCTAGGCCATGGGTGTCGAACTCCGGTCCTGAAGGGCTGCAGTGGCTGCAGGTTTTCGTTCTAGCCATCTTCTTCATTAGTGACCAGTTTTTGCTGCTAATTAGCTTCTTTTTCCTTAGTTTTAATTAACGTGACGTTAATTGAAGTTTTAACAAAATCCATATCTTTATAGGTGCTTATTAAGTATATTGTCTCTCTATTATAATAAAAAAATCTTGGAAGACGAGACTTTTTAATCCTGTGACGAGACATGATATTTTGAAGAGACACACTTTCACGTCCTGCAAGACAAGAGATTTAATCACGCCCAGGACTGGAAATAAAAGACAAAGAATAGATGACAAAGTAGAACGTCATAAAGAATTCGAAAACGTTGGCGCAATACACATGCAGAGCAAGTCAGATATAATGAAAGTATGAAAATTCGAAGGTCTCAAAAAAATGATAGTAAAGATCGCATTAGCGCAAACAAACGGAAATTATTACTTGGTGACATTACGGAAAAAGCGAAAAGAGATCGAATATATTGTTTGGATTTAAACTTTAAGTTGGAGACTTGTAGATCATCTAATTCCTGTTGCCATCAGGGCAAAGTAGTGTTTCTTTCCAATGAAAAGGTGTATCCTTAAAAGATTGGTTGTTTGGTGAAAGTGAAATCCCACGAGAGAAAATGTCAAGCCCTGCGAGACAAGACTTTATGCAAAGAGATTTGGAAAAATCCTGCCCACATCTAAAACATTTACCACCACGCAGACGGTTCAATCATTTCTCATTTGTGTGAATGCTATTGTCAGACACAGTTTGTGTAGAGGGAAAGAAATGATATTCACTCACGGGCAGTTATATGTTGTGTTGTCACAATGTAATTCCAAACACAGAATCAAAATTCAATGCGATATTGATGAAAAGGTAAAAGTGAAAAGAGATCGCATATATGGAAATAGGTGATATGACAGAAGTATGTAGATATTGTTTGACTTTAAACTTTAAGTCAGAGACTTGTAGATCATCTAATTCATGTTGCCATCAGGGAAAAGTAGTGTTTCTTCCCAATGATGAGGCCTATCCACGAGAATTAAAAGTTTTGTTTTTTGTGAGCGGCAGAGACGTGAAGTTGTTGGCACGTAGCACAGGCAGGGGGGGTTGGCAAGCGAAGCGACCATGGGGCGAAGCCCCCTAGTAGTTATAAAATATTTTTAGAGGTGGTCATTTGAGTTATGTGAAGGTGATATATCTGATGTCCTGTTTTTGTTAAAAGAGTATCTTGGGGTCCAAAGATAAGCAATTACTGATAAGAAAATTAATGATCTCTGTAAGCAATACAACTGATAAATGTGTGCTAACTAAGGGTCACCAGACATGACCAAATTCTTGTTTGGAAAGAACTAAGCAGTGGCAAGAGGCAGGTGTGGTTTAAGCTGTAAAGAGTGCAGACTGCTTTAACAATTCATTCAGGACTTTAATGTAAAGTTCTGAATCAACGTCAATGCTACAGAATACCTCCTTTTGTTAAATGAAAATATTGTGGCTGATTTTCTTCCATGGCAGTTGCTCAGTGAATTCTGATGTGTACCACAACATCTTATCTGCTCAAGTTCCAGTACATGCCTCTAAATTCATTGGATGGTGCTTCATCCTACAACAAGATAATGATCCCAACCATACTGTTAAGGCAACACAGGAGTTTTTCAAAGCTACAAAATGGAAAATTCTCGACTGGCCAATCCAGTCACAGAAATGCTCCAACTGTTAATGCCTTTCATATGCTGAAGAGAAAACTTAACAGGACAGGACCCGAAACAATCAAGATGGCTGCATTAGAGGCTTGGCACAGCTCAGTACCTGGTGATGTCTATGAATCACAGACTTCATTGCAGACAGGGGATATGGAACAAAATACTGAATATGCTATGTCCCAAATATTATGGTGCCCTGAAATGAGGGGAGCATGTAGAAAAAGTGTTGTCATTTCTAAATGGTGAGACTGAAATGCATGCAATTACTGTTAAATTAAAGTCTGCAATGTTCACTTTAATGACGTCAAAATTGTTTCGTTTGTAATTTTTAAATGTGGACCGGGGGGTAAATCAAAGAAAAATGTGTCTTTGTCCCAAACATTATGGTAGATAATCACACTCTTGACAGAGTTGGTTTAAACTTTTTAATATGTTGTGCGATCAATCTTAAGAAAAGTGTTCTTGTGTGAACTAAAGCAACTATACCAGTCAATTCCGTATTAGGGGAAAAATGAAAATAACTTAAACTAGTGGGACTGTTTGCATTGCCTTATTTTTATTAGTTTGTTTTAATTAGTCATTCACTGTACGGTATGCATAAGTAAGGTTAAAACACTGCAGATCTGAATAACTTGATATCAACCTCAGCTATTTTCCTTTGTTGGTCTTGCCAATTTTTAAGGCATATTGCTGAGTTTTATTGAGGAAACGATTGTAGAGATAAACAAGGATATATCTTGAAACAAAGGAATGAATAGTTCTGGTTTCCTTCAGAGCAGATCAGTTTTATTTTAAAATACAGGTAGGGTGCAAGGTGAACATGTAACACCAGATCTGGTTTCAGGATGGCAGTCTCTTCAAAACTGGAAAACTTGTCTGAAAAACCACACAATAATTTACTGCACAAAACATAATGGGATTATTCATTACTAAATATTTTTGAAAGTTTTAGTCTTCAGTGTTTGCCACTCAAGGTTTATTAAAAATGTTGTTTATCATAATTTCCTTAAAAAAGTACATCAGACACTTTGTCAGAAACAGTCCCCTTATTGATAAATCCTCGGACATATTGGTAACAATTGGCATCACATGCATTTGTGATTACTCAGATGTGTTCCATTGCTTCATTAGTGCAGGCATAAGGCACCTAGGTATGCTTCTACCCTTTAGAGTTTGTAGTTGCCATTGTTCAACATGAGGGCATGAACTGTGTCAATGAAAGCCAAAGAAGCCAGTATGAGGCTGAAAAATAAGTTAGGGTAAAACCTTAGTAATATTTAAATCAACCGTCTGGAATATCATTATGAAGAAAGAATGAATTGGTGAGCTCAGTAATTACAAAGGGACTAGTAGACCAAGGAAGACCTCCAGTGCTATTGTAAAGAAAAAATCCTAAACGCCTATCTGACAGAAACAGTCTTCATGAGGCAGATGTGTATATGTCAGAGACTACTATCCACAGAAGAGTTCATGAACAGAAATACAGAGGTCACACTGATAGACAAAAACCACAAGTTAGCCATAAAAACAGGATTGCCAGATTACAGTTTGCGAAAAAGTACTTAACAGAGCCTGAATAATTGTGGAAAATGGTCTTGTGGATAGATGAGACAAAGATGAACCTGTATCAGACTGATGACAAGATCTAAGTGACAAGATCTTGGTTTGAATCCTACCTGACAGGGAGAAAATTTTTTGTTAGTTGTGGTAATTACAACTCAAAGACACATGATATCCGATTTGGTGTTCCACAAGGTTCTATCCTGGGTCCGCTGTTATTCTCAATCTACATGCTTCCGTTAGGTCAGATTATCTCAGGGCACAACGTGAGCTACCACAGCTATGCTGATGACACACAGCTGTATTTATCAGTAGCACCTGATGACCCCGATTCTATTGACTCACTAACACAATGTCTGACTTGTATCTCAGAATGGATGAATAGTAACTTTCTCAAGTTAAATAAAGAGAAAACTGAAATCTTAGTGATTGGCAATAATGGATACAATGAGGCTATTAGAAATAAACTGGATACATTAGGATTAAAAGTCAAGACGGAGGTAAAAAGCTTAGGGGTAATTGTTGACTGTAATCTGAATTTTAAATTAGGACAGCATTTTTTCACTTAAGAAACATAAGTAAAGTTAGACCTCTTATATCACTGAAGGATGCTGAGAAATTAGTTCACGCGTTTGTTTTCAGTCGACTAGATTACTGTAACGCACTCCTCTCAGGACTACCCAAGAAAGACATAAATCGTTTGCAACTAGTGCAGAATGCAGCTGCTAGAATCCTAACTAGGAAAAGAAAATCTGAACACATTTCTCCAGTTCTGATGTCACTACACTGGTTACCTGTGTCATTCAGGATTGACTTTAAAATTCTGCTTATGGTTTATAAAGCCTTAAATAATCTCGCCCCTTCTTATATATCGGAGTGTCTGACACCTTATATTCCAAATCGTAACCTCAGATCCTCAAATGAGTATCTCCTTAGAATTCCAAGAACAAAACTTAAAAGAAGTGGTGAGGCGGCCTTCTGCTGCTATGCACCTAAAATCTGGAATAGCCTGCCAATAGGAATTCGCCAGGCTAATACAGTGGAGCACTTTAAAACACTGCTGAAAACATATTACTTTAACATGGCCTTTCTATAACTTCAATTTAACTTAATTTAACTTAATCCTGATACTCTATATGTTCAATTTCCTCATAATAACTATTCAGGGTAGCTCTACAATCCGTACTGACCCCTACTCTCTTTTCTGTTTCTTTTTCCGGTTTCTTTGTGGTGGTGGCCTGCGCCACCTCCACCTACTCAAAGCTTCATGATGCTCCAACAATGATGGATGGATTAAAAGGCAGAATTCTACGTGACCATCATCATCAAGCCTTTCCGTGAGAACCCTAAATCCAAAGAGGACTGTTTCATTTATGTTAGGTAGCATGCCCAGAGGGGACTGGGCGGTCTCATGGTCTGGAATCCCTACAGATTTTATTTTTTTTTCTCCAGCCGTCTGGAGTTTTTATTTTGTTTTTTCTGTCCCCCCTGGCCATTGGACCTTACTCTTATTCGATGTTAATTAATGCTGATTTATTTTGTTTTCATATTGTGTTTTTTATTTTTCTATTCTTTATTATGTAAAGCACTTTGAGCTACTGTTTGTATGAATATGTGCTATATAAATAAATGTTGTTGTTGTTGTTGTAAGTGTGGAGACAAAAAGGAACTGCCCAACATCCAAAGTATATCACCTCATCTGTTAAACAGGGTGTTATGACTTGAGCATGTATGGCTGCCATAGATACTGGCACACTTATCGTAACTGATGATGTAACTGCTGATGACAGTGGCAGTGGAAGAATATATGCTCAATTTGTATTATATTTATGTGAATATGTGTGTCTACTCAGGGTTTCCATTCTGCTCTGTTAACTTTAAATCCTATCACTAGGAAAATATATGTTGTTTAACAATAAGTAATGAAGTGGGTTTCATGTATGCTAAGTAGTTTCATACTAGTCATTTTCTTTAAGTTTTAACAAAATCCATATCTTTAGAGGTGCTTATTAAGAATATTGTCTCTCTATTATAATAAAAAAATCTTGGAAGACGATACTTTTTATCCTGCGACGAGATGTGATATTTTGAAGAGAGACAATTATATATTTCACAAATATTGTAAAATATCATCTAAATAATGCTGAAGCGTTGAACCGTCAAAGCATATTTTAATAAAACCTAAAAACAGCTTTAGTGAATGGTCATGAAAGAATAAAAAAAGATGAAAAAGGAACATTAAAAGCCTGATATGGAATGACTATACATGTTTGTGTCAGTCCCTGCAATACAGCAATGACATACTCATCTTGCCACCATCTGCAGAAGGTGTAGACAGTGACTGATGAGGCACTCGGAGTGAGATTAGTCTTTTTTTCCCACACAAGCAAATGTTACACACTCCAGCATTACCATCTGACCTATTAATATTTTTTCTTTCTATGTCAAGAACAGTGAGGTAAGGGGTATTCTATTCTGCTTCAATTAAAATGAAGGCTACTTTCAATAACAAATCGGCAGGATACAGCTTAAAACAATTATTTGAAATGACCCCACATTTAAAAACTGACAATTATTATTTGTTCGCATATTTTGGCAAAACCTTTTTCCCAGTGATTTATTTAAATAGTAAAATGCCCACTCTGAACTTCATAGTTTTTCCTATCTGACTTCTTTATATGCACTAACCATGTGTTCATTGACCCAATATTTAAAGACATTCAAGTTAATTTGAGTATATGCTAGCTTCCTCCTGTATTCTATTACAAAATTAATGAAAGTGTAAAACTTTAGTTCTTCCTGTGCTTCAGTTATGTAAATGTCATTGTCATTTAAATGTAAATTATCTTCCAGTTTTATGATAAAAGGAAGTATATACTAGGGATATGAAAATCAAGCAATAATATTTGTTAAATTGTTATTTGTTAATTGTTAGGACATTTTACCAGATTGTAATATACAGTATAGTACATTTGTTAATTGTCAATGGAGACCTTAAACCTTAAAAGTAATGATATTTTTTAAAAACTTAAGACTAAGCTGATTACTCTATTGGTAAATAAGAGAGCAGAGTGATTCTGAGGTGGAATAGTGGTGCAGGGTTTAGTGCTGCTGAATCTCGGATCCATTGCCTTAGGGCTGAATCCTGTCCAGAGTTGTTGTCTGTGTATGGACAAATAGAGTTAGGCCTAGAAAAACTGCAACTAGAGAACCAAAAAAAGTAAACTGACAACAGAATAGCTGTGGAAGCTAATCCAAACAGTTATTTCTTTTTAAATACTTCTCCAACAAAACAGAAGTAGAAGACAATATAAGGAGCTTCAGGCAATGAGGTAGTGCCGTAATTGTGCTGCTGCCTCACAGTAAGGAGACTGAGGTTCATTTCCCAGATACTCCCAGTGTGGAGTTTTTATGTTCTCCCTGTGTTTGAATGTGTTTCGTCTGAGTTCTCTGGTTTCCTAACAAATTCCAAAGGCATTTAGAGTAAGTGGTTTGGCATATGCTAAGGTAGCCCTAGTATGGGTTGTGAACGCTGGCACGGACGCACACAGACGGACATCATATTTTCACCCAACACACTTGTTTATTTATAAATAGTGCTATTTACAATGTTCGTGCTCACGTGCACCCCCAGTGCCTCTCGCACAGATTCCCCCAAAGTCCAGGCCTCTCAGTCACTGTGCCTCTCTCTCTCTCTCGGCCGCCTCCCGTCCTCTCTCCAGCTCTGTCCTCTTCCACCCGACATCCACCAATGACTGGAGGGAGGCGGCCCCTCTTATAGGAACCCGGATGGGCTCCAGCTGCTTCCCGGCAATTAGTCTTGGCCACACCCCTGTGTGGTGGAAGTGCTGGCTGCGCACCCGGAAGCCGTCCGGGTGTCCCCTGTCGTCTTCCCCCCGGCACTTCCTGGTGTGGCGGAAGTGCCGGGCTCCCGGGATGATAAGGCACTGGGGCGCTGCCTGGCGGTGGCCACGGGTCCCTACAGGGCTGGGCTTCCAAGCCCTCTACCCGAGGCCCCCAACATAACCAGGACGGATGCCCCCTCGCGGTCTGGAGGAGGCACAAGCCCTCCTCTCGTCCTCCTGGGCGTCCCGGCCGGGCTCCAGCCCCGGCCGGGGACCACAGTGTCTATGTTCATTCACCATGTGATGGGATGCCCCTTGTCTGGGAATTGTTACTGTGCCTGATGGTTGCTGGGATTGGCTACAGCTTCCCAGTGACCCTGCCCAGATAAGCAGGAAAGAAAATGGATGGAAGAGGAGTTTCACATATTCCAAAAAATAAATTATCAAGAAAAGGCAACCAGTTGTAAATTAATTAAACAAGTACTTCAGTGAAATATTAACAAAATTAATGAATTTATATAATATTGTACAGAATACATGTGTGTGAATGAGAGGGAGGTCAGTGGAATGGTGAGGATGCAGGGAGTAGAGTTGGCGAAAGTGGATGAGTTTAAATACTTGGGATCATCAGTGCAGAGTAATGGGGATTGTGGAAGAGAGGTGAAAAAGAGAGTGCAGGCAGGGTGGAATGGGTGGAGAAGAGTGTCAGGAGTAATTTGTGACAGACGGGTATCAGCAAGAGTGAAAGGGAAGGTCTACAGGACGGTAGTGAGACCAGCTATGTTATATGTGTTGGAGACGGTGGCACTGACCAGAAAGCAGGAGACAGAGCTGGAGGTGACAGAGTTACAGATCCTAAGATTTGCATTGGGCATGATGAGGATGGACAGGATTAGAAATGAGTATATTAGAGGGTCAGCTCAGGTGGGACGGTTGGGAGACAAAGTCAGAGAGGTGAGATTGCGTTGGTTTGGACATGTGCAGGGGAGAGATGCTGGATATATTGGGAGAAAGATGTTATGGATAATGCTGCCAGGCAAGAGGGAAAGAGTAAGGCCTAAGAGAAGGTTTATATCTCGTAGATGTAGTGAGAGAGGACATGCAGGTGGTGGGTGTAACAGAACAAGATGTAGAGGACAGGAAGATATGGAAGAAGAGGATCCACTGCGGCGACCACTAACAGGAGCAGCCAAAAGAAGAAGAAGAATTAATTTATATAATATTTTAACAACCAGCATAATAAGCAAACACAACTCAGAGGTACTAGAGATTTCTATGTTTTACTTAGAGACTTCATTCCATTACAAACGGTGCCCTGCCTTATACTACATTATCTGGGTTACAGAGCACACCACCAAAACAATAAAAGAAAGATTTCCCTACCAATCAGTTTATCTCCTGCCACTCATGTTATGTCTTTCTGTATACCACAAGCACTCCTGCTTATTGTCTCCTGACTCCTTACTCAAAACTTCCTTCCGTCGCGCCTTCCTTTTTCTCCTAACCTCTCCTGTCACTCAACTCCTATGAAGCTTGTCCGCCCCTTACAGAACAGAAGCCCTTCACCCAGTCCCATCAATTATAGGATTCCACCCTTTCTGCTCCTCCACAGCACATCACCAGCTGCCTGCACATAACAATACATTAACAAAACATAACAGAATTGAAAAAGAAAATTACAATACAGAACAACATTAACATTAATACAGAATAACATTACCGTCAATGGTTTCCATTTTTGACAAGTTTTTCAATTTTGTCAGCATCACGCTTTATTTCGTGCACTTTGAAGCACTTTTGCTGTTTCATAAACGGTTAAAAATTTCAAGTTTTTGTGAAAATTCCAACAGCACACTCTTATTTTTGTCAGCCATAACAATTTATAGTAGATTAATTAAAACAAACAGAAAATCTAATCTATGAAATGCTATTAAAACTGAAGGTACATAACTAACACTATGATTTCAAAATGCAGCCTGACACATGGTGCTGGGGAAGAACACTGATTTAAATGCTGTGACTGAGTGATTTAGATGGCAGGTGTTACTGATTTGTGAAAAAACAATAGTGTGTATGTGAAGCTGAGGAAAAATGAAATCTAGAGGTCGTTAATTATAAGGGCGACATCATTTTATCAATTTGCCAAAAACTCAAAAGATGTAAAATACTAGGTTTTTCCATAGTTGGTGAGTTGTGTGGGTGAGTGGACTCTCAGATTAACACATGCCCTACACAGAGCTGGAACCTGCTTTGTGCCAAGTACTACTGGGATAGTGTCTGCCCACTCACAACCCTGAATTGGATTATGAGTGTTTTTTATATATGAAAAATGCTTTCCAATTTGTATTCTTTGTTATGCCTTGCAATTCTTCTGTAGATTATCCAATGATTCTTGTTGATTTTTTGTTTATGTGTCATGAGCATCTAAATTGGTGAAGTGATGAGAAGGAATTCAATCTTTTTGCTTTTTACTATCATTTATTTGTTGTATTTTGCACTGTATATGCATATGGAAAACTAGTGCTTGGTTATTGTATATATTTAAAGTGACAGAATGGTAGCTGCTGCGGTGGGCTGGCACCCTGCCCGGGGTTTGTTCCTGCCTTGCACCCTGTGCTGGCTGGGATTGGCTCCAGCGGACCCCTGTGACCCTGTGTTTGGATATAGTGGGTTGGAGAATGACTGACTGACTGACAGAATGGTAACTGTGCCATTGCTTACTGCATATAATTGTTCAAATTATTTTTATTTCTTAATAATTATTTTTTACAATCCATATTAACTGGATTACCAGGACTGCATTTTCTCAATTAAGCAAAAGTTAGACTCTTATAACTTTACAAGATGCTGAAAAATTACTGCACACTTTTGTTTTTAGTTGACTAGATTACTGTAATGCACTCCTAACAGGACTACCTAAGAAAGACCTCAATCGGCTGCAATTAATTCAGAATGCAGTACCCAGAATCTTAACTAGAAAAAAAAAACTTGTGCACATCTCACCAGTTTTAGTGTCATTGCATTAGTTACCCGTGTCATTCAGAACTGACATTAAAATACTATTAATAGTTTATAAAGCCATAAATAATTTGCTCCATCCTATATTTTAGAATGCCTGTCCCCCTACACTCCAAGTCATAACCTTAGATCTTCTAATGGTCGTCTGCTTATAATTCCAAGAGCCAATCTTAAAAGAAGTGGTGAGGCAGCATTTTGCTGTTATGCACCTAAAATCTGGAATAATTTACCAATTGAAATTCGCCAGGTGAATACTGTGGTATAAAACCCATTATTTTAATTTGCCTTTCTCATAGCTATATTTTGTTGTATTCCTCATAGACTCTATGGGCATAGAATTGGCACATTCTTCAGGGATCTGCAGTCTTTATTAATCTCTTCTTTTCTCTGCTCTACTGTTCTTCTGTGATGGCAATCTACACCACCGCCACCTGATCAAGGCGCCATGCAGTCCTCTGAGATGATGGAATGAAGGTGGGTACCCCAGCTGTCCACAAGACAAACTTCATTGAATCCTGTTATATGAAGCCTGAAAACAAAGAGGAAGGAATTAAGAAAATTTACAGTATGTTATGTAGAATGCCCAGTGGGCTGGGTGATGTTTTGGCCTTATTACCCTTGCAGATTTTGTTTTTTTCTTCACCTTAACTGGAGTTTTTTTTTCTCTGTCCTCTGACATCTGATCATATCACTGGACGTATCTTTAGAGACTTGCATCATGATATTGTATATAAGGACTCTACTCTTCTGCTTGATATTTCTCTGTTTTCAAGATCATCTCGATTTTTTCTATCTTTGATACTTAATCTTTAATATTATAGCATAATCTTATTTGTTTTTCTTTTCATGTAATTTTTCTGACATTTTGTAAAGCACTTTAAGCTACATTATTTGTATAAAATGTGCTATAGAAATGAATGCTGTTTTTGTTGTTGTTGTAATTAAAGATCATAAGCTTTCAGCTCCAAATAAGCTACACCATAAAGTCCAGCTGTGTAGATTTCACCATGACATCATGAAAAGGTTAGGTGGGAGCAATGATCAGCATACCTGAGTGTAGATGTATGTTACTGCAGTTTTACTTTACCAGAAAGCAGTAAGCTGAATTTTCCAGGCAGCCAAGGAAGCACGTATTTTTATTTCAACTAACCATTACAGGATTGCCTAAGAAAAAAATGTGAAACACTGTCCATATTTAGAGCATTTTAGAATTAGGTTACATGTGTCTTAGAAAAAAAAAGTTTCCTACTTAAACAATCCCACCTGGAATTTCCTGACAAGCTGGATTTTTTTTTTCTCTCAGTATTCATACTATATTTTTCAGTCAGTGATTTCACTTTAAAAGTATGTGATATCTCAGAGCACACCTTTATAAGGGTGTGATGTACTATAATGGATAATTAAGCATGATAAAGATAATCATCTGTCTGCAAATATTTTTTTACACGCATCAAAAAAGATTAACCTTATCCCAGAAGCAAAGAATTCAAGGCAGGAACCATCATAGTGTCTCCAGTTGTTGTAACAGCATGTAATATATATGAACTGTGGGAAAAATATGTGGTCCTTAGGGGAAACTCACATAATCATATACTGTATAGATCTTACAAGCTACATATAATATAAAATGTGTTATAGTCAGTTAGTTAGTTAGATTCCATAAACTTGGATTACAAAGTCAAACCAGTACATTTGTCGTGATGTAGAAAGAAAAGAGAAAGTAGCTGAGGGCCTCATTTATTTTGTTTTTTGTTCTTTTTTTCAATAAATGCTGAACAATTAGCTACTGTATACACAGGACCCCGCTGATAAAAAAAAAAGTATCAGAAATATGCCCTTTTCAGTTTTAAGACAATTCCTAGTTTTAGTTTACAATTCAGGATGTGTAAAATGAAAAGAATGAAAATAAACTTATTATATTTGTAATCAGAAATCCCAAAGAATGTAGTCATTTTTTATTTATATTTTCACCCTCTTTAAATTGGTAAAATGTCCAGGCATATACAATATTTTACTAGCTTTTTTTTGTAAAGAAACCTTATTCTGACTAGAAACTATGCTATATGAGCTCTGTACGTCCAGAAAAGTGAATGTAAAACAAAGAACAATTGCATTAAAAAATTATACAGGTGTTTTCTTTTTAGTTAAATGGAGCGGTTACTGACCATCTTATTAGAAATAATTTGCTATTGTCCTTGTTACATAACAAAGCCACACAGCACTGTTCTTAAATCTGGTGAGGAATCTGCTTACTGTCTACTTTTACTCATGCTTTTGTTAAAAGAAATGTCCTCAAAGGAGAAGGGTCCCAGAAAAGCAGGAGAACATTTAGGCAAGGTAGCAATGTGGTATAGTGCCCAAATGCACTGGACTTTAAACTGCCTGTAAATATTCAGTCAGTCAGTCATTGTGCAACCCGCTATATCCTAACACAGGGTCACGGGGGTCTGCTGGAGCCAATCCTAGCCAGCCCAGGGCGCAAGGCAGGAAAAAAACCCCGGGCAGGATGCCAGCCCACCGCAGGGCACACACACACACAAACACACACACACTAGGGACAATTTATACTCTTTGGACCGTGGGAGGAAACTGGAGCACCTGGAGGAAACCCATGCAGACACGGGGAGAACATGCAAACTCCACGAAGGGAGGACCCGGGAAGTGAACCCAGGTATCCTTACTGCAAGGCAGCAGCACTACCACTGCGCCACCGTGATGCCCCCTGTAAATATTACCATGAACAATTTGTTCATGTTGCCTCTGTCTATCTGCTTTGTAATCTATTGGTATCTTTTTATAAGAACATCTCAACATTAAAAAACTAGGGTAACATTATTTAGGGATTTGACATTGGAACTGAAGAGTATGATATCTAAAAGATTATGGTACAAAGAAAGCAAATGCAGGTACAAGCATGTGACCACTGCTAACTCTTAGAGCTGTTTTAGTACAGAGCTTGCCAGGAATTGAATACACAGCTACTCCTGTTTTTGCTGCTTACAGTCAATTGCTTATATGACATTTTCAGCACAACATGTAACGGCCGACCCCTTACCCAGCCAGCAGCTACACCTCCAAGACCTGTGGCCTGGATAAATTACTGAGGTGAATCTTATAAAATCAAGCTGTACCTCTAACAAATACAAAATTTCCCACAATCGACGGATTAAACATAGGCACACAAAAGCAGATATGTAAAATTAAGTGATTAATTATTGTAAGAGCCAATCTTAGAAAGTTAAAGTTTTTGAGTTAAACTCATTTGATGTTTGCTTAATTTGAATAGAATATTAATGTCTTTCATTGTCATAGCTTATGGAATAGTCTTTTCCCCCTATAGTTAACAAGAGATAGAACCTTCTTACTATAATTGAATAACAGTGTGATAATAAGCTCAGTTTGTTTAGAACAAGTCCCAGTAAAGAAGGACTTGAAAGACCCATTTAAGCTTAGAAATGGGATAAGCATACAGTTTTCTGACCGTTTTGAAATGGTTCAGAAATGTTAAGTGAGAAGTAACGATTTGAGATATAACAAGATTAAGCTTAGAATTGAACTTTTCTTAACATTAACAATTTCTTTTTTGTTATTTTAATTTTCCTTTTTGTGTGAACTGTTTTACTTCAAAACTTAACTAAACTTTCAAAAACCAAGATATTTTGTCTGTGGAATCATTTCTACGCGTCAGGCTTTTGTTGAATCCCATTTATTTTTCGAGTTGAAGCTGCAGAACTTTGGTAATTTTGGGAAAAACGCAGCTACATCTTCGTCAGAAAACTTGTTATCTAAGGCCTGAACTGGAATCTACCAATCGAGAACAGAAGATACTTCTGCTACAGAACTCGTCAAAGAAGGAAAAGAATTGAATCATTCAGAAGGTACTGTGATATTATCTACTATCTTCGCATGATCATTAATGAAAGCAAGGTCGCCGTACCTTGAGAAGATTTGAGAGACTGTGATATTATTAAATGACGTCTTGGAAAAAGACATTTTGGATGATTGGATGTGCCTTTGCTTGAGTCATTGGAACCTGGTTTCAAGAAAGTAATTTGTCTTGTTGGAACATCCCTATTGTGACGAAAACTGCTGTCAGGAAACATCCTGTCATTTTATTGAACTGTTGTCATGGCGATGTCTAAACAGAGCTCAAATGAGATCGGCAGTGATCTGAGTTCAGACTCGAAGTCAGAAAATATAATTAGAGATCTTAAAGATCACATAAGTCAGAGGGAAGATAAGCTTCACGTGTTCATAGCTGAGATCGAAAGTCTTAAAAACATTCCAGAAAACTGCTTAATGGTGGCTAAAAGATTTGAAGATTTTCGTTCGACGCACAGAGAGCTAGAAGAACTACATGAAAAGCTACTTTGTATATTAAATAAGGAGGGAGCGATTCAGAAACAGAAAAAGACATTCGCCGAACGCTTTAAGAAATGGAATGAATTCACTGTCGCTACTACGGCTTGGCTAGAAGACGCAAATAGACTGTTAGCACATAAAGTTGATGAACAGCTAGTTAATCAGTTCGAAGAGATGCAATTTCAAGAACGGGTTCGTTCAAAGCCAAAAAAACGGAAGACGTCACCTCAATTAAAAGATACTCTTGATTTTAGACTTGACTCTTTAGCTCAGAAAGCCACAGCCACATCATCACCTTCTACATCAGTGCTGATTGAACAATCGACACTTAATAGAATCCTACAAAGATTAGATGAACTAGAGTCTGAAAGGCAAATACGGTCGCTAACTACCTCGGCACAGCCACAATTGTACGGACACGGTCTTATGGATTTCTTAGCGCAGAATCAAGCTGAATGTCAAAGGGGCCAACTCGAATGTAGTAAGGCAATCACCGAAATGGCTAAATCGTTAACTGATCAAAAGACAACGCCTGCTCCAGCACCCCCAGCTCCGCGTGGTGAAGTACCTCATAGGCAGGTCCCTTTATTTTCAGGAGACCCATTAGCTTATGCAGATTTTATCAGAGCCTTTGATAATGCTATTGGGGATGTGCTACAAAATCCTCAAGATAAATTACATTATTTAATCCAATTCACAAGAGGTCCTGCTCAGGATTTAGTTAAAGGCTGTGTGCGACTGCCATCGAGTCTAGGTTATGAAAAGGCCAGAAAACAACTTGAAATTTATTTTGGTGACGAAGTATTCATAGCTGATGCATACATGGAAAAGGCATTGAAATGGCCTCAAATAAAGCAAAATGATAGTGCAGCTCTGAGAGAATATGCATCCTTTCTTGATAGTTGTAAAGACGCAATGACATGTGCAGGAAGTCAAGATACATTCAGTAACAACCCAAATATTCGTATAATAATTTCTAAGCTTCCATACACTTTACGAGATAAGTGGAGAAGCAGGGCTTTTAAATTTAAAGAAAAGGAAGGTAGAAGGGCAGGCATTGATGAATTGATTATCTTTCTACATCGCCAGGTGAGGATGATGATGGATCCTTTTTATGGAGATGTTACACAAGGTAACATGGAGAAAAAGGAAAAAACTGATAAAAGTAGGTCTCCTCAGAAGTACGGACAGAGATCAGGAAGTATTTTCACCACCAATATTTCTGATGCAGCCGAAAAGGAGACTCAAAAAAGCTCTGTCAAAAATACTGTTAATGATACATGTGCATTTAAAAAACTTTGTACATTTTGCAGTGATCAGCATATTCTCGCCGAATGTAAAAAAATCAAAGAATTGCCACATAAAGAAAGAATAGACTTTTTAAAAACTAAAGGTTTATGTTTTCGCTGTCTCAAACAGGGTCATCTAAGTAAGAATTGTAAAGAGAGAATGAAATGTCAGACATGTTCTTTACAGCACCCAGATATTCTGCACATTCAAGGGAACAGTAGAACAGTATTTAAAGCTACGGCCAGTGTGGCAACATCTACTGAAATGGAAACCGAGACTGGAACTTGTACCTTTATAGGGGCTGGAGAAGAATGCACACTACAAGTAGTTCCTGTTAAGGTAAAATCCAAAAAAAGTGAAAGGTATGTAGAAACATACGCCTTTATAGACCTCGGCAGTACAGTAACAATTTGTACTGAAAGGCTCCAGAGACAACTGAGTCTTCAAGGGAAAAGGACTCAAGTATTCCTCAAAACTATGAGTAATTATGATGATGATTCAAAAATGCTAACCCAATGTTCTGTTTTATCAGATTTACAAGTCTGTGGTCTCAATGATGATGAATATATTGATTTGCCAAAGGTCTTCACACAGGTCTCCATTCCAGTGAACAGAGAAAGCATTCCACTACAAGAAGATCTCTATAAGTGGGCATATCTTAAAGAGGTACGTCTATCTCGTATTGACTCTGAAGTTGATCTTTTAATAGGAATCAACTATCCAGAAATCTTCAAGCAGTCACGAATCATACCTAGCCAAGGAGGTGGACCTCATGCTATGAAGACTGCACTTGGATGGGTAGTTGGTGGGCCATACAAAGAGAAAGACGACCTCGCAAAACAAAGTGGTAAGATGCCTAAACATTCAATCAATCGTGTCTCAATAACAGAGATTGAAGATCTGTTGCTGCAACAGTATAACACAGATTTTCCAGAGCGCAATCGCGAAGAAAAGAAGGAAATGTCACAAGAAGACATCAGGCTCATGAGCATAGCTTCAGAATCTGCAAGACTGGTAGGTGGCCATTATTGTTTAAATTTGCCTTTGAAGGATGAATCACTTAAAATGCCAAACAACCGCTGCATTGCGGAACAGCGTGCTATCGGACTCAAAAGAAAATTGAGCAAAAATTCAGGTTTTCACGAAGACTATAAAGCCTTCATGAAAGACATTATAAACAATGGTTATGCTGTAAAAGTACCCAAAGAATGTCTAAATTGCAATGAAGGCAGAGTGTGGTACATCCCACATCATGGTGTGTATCATCCAAAGAAAAATAAGATTCGAGTGGTCTTTGATTGCACTGCCATCTACCAGGGGATTTCACTTAATGAACAATTACTGAAAGACCCTGACCTAACTAACACACTCGTTGGCGTCCTTACAAGATTCAGAAAGGAGCCAGTAGCCTTAATGACAGACATTAAGTCAATGTTCTATCAAGTTAAGATACCAGACAAAGACACAGATCTTTTACGTTTTCTATGGTGGCCTGAAGGTAATCTAAGTAAAGACCTAGAAGAATTCAAAATGACAGTACATCTTTTTGGTGCTACTTCTTCACCCAGTTGTGCGTCCTATGCTTTGTGTAGAACAGCCGAAGATGCCAGAGATACATTTCCTGAGGAAGCTGTTAACACCATTCTCAACAACTTCTACGTGGATGACTGTTTAAGGTCAGTGACGACAGAAGAACAAGCAATAAAGCTGGCAAAGGACCTCCAAGCTCTATGTCTCAAAGGGGGATTCCATTTGACTAAGTGGGTGAGTAACAACAGAGCAGTTTTATTGTCCATACCTGAAGAAGACAGAGCTCATGAACAAAAGGACTTAGATTTGAGCCACAGTCTCCTTCCCACAGAGCGTGCCCTGGGAATCCAGTGGTGCACAGAAACTGACAGTTTCAAATTTCAGATTAAGTTGCAAAACAAGCCCACTACAAGGCGTGGTATCCTGTCTGTTGTTAGCTCAGTTTATGATCCACTTGGTTTTCTAGCACCTGCTTTACTGCCAGCAAAGCTTATTCTAAGAGACTTATGTAAAGGGAAATGTGGGTGGGATGAAGAAGTAGAAGTCAAACACATTCAGAAATGGAAAAAATGGATGGATGATTTGAAGTTACTTATAGACTATAAAGTGAACAGATGCTTCAAACCTACTGGGTTTAGAACCATAAAGACAGCACAAATGCACCATTTTGCAGATGCTAGTGAAGAAGGATATGGCACTGTCACCTACCTTGTTCTAACAAATGAAGAGGGCAAAAGGCATTGTTCATTCCTGATGGGCAAGTCAAGAGTTGCACCATTGAAACAGGTCACAATTCCAAGAATGGAGCTGACAGCAGCAGTTGTGGTAGTTAAAATGGACAAAATGCTTAAAGGTGAGCTTCAAATGCCCTTACGAGAATCTACATTTTGGACTGACAGCACCACGGTGCTAAAATACATCTCAAATGAAAGCACTAGATTCAAGACCTTTGTTGCAAACAGAATCTCCGTGATCAGAGATCATTCACAACCTTCACAGTGGAGGTATGTCACATCTGTCCTTAATCCGGCTGATCATAGAAAACTTTCTCAAGAACACCACATGGTCACATGGTCCAAGTTTCTTATTGAAGTCAGAACGTGAGTGGCCAAAAAGACCAGACCAACTGAATGAGTCATTGTTTGAAGATGATCCAGAAACTAAAATTTGTGTAGTTAACATGACGAGAGTAGAGGAGGTGACCGAACCCATCAACAAACTAATCACTTACTTTTCAGATTGGCATCGCTTGAAGAAAGCGGTAGCTTGGTTTCTCAAGTTTAAAGACATACTGTTGCACTTACGAAATGAAAGAAAAACATTTCAACTAGAAGCCAGTCAGATTAAAGGTAATCCAAAAGAACAAGAATCACTAAACCAACAAACACTTGATGATGAAAACCTTCCTACAATGATGTGTAGAGTGGAATCAATACTCAATAACAGACCCCTTACGAAGACATCAGATGACCCAAATGATTTGGAACCACTCACACCTAATCATTTGTTATTATTGAAGACAAAACCTGAAATACCACCTAAACTCATTTCAGAAAATGAACCATACCCAAGAAGACGCTGGAAACAAATTCAATACATGGCCGATTTGTTTTGGAAAAGATGGACAAAAGAGTATTTGCCAATACTTCAAAAACGTCAAAAGTGGCTTGCACCAAGAAGAAATTTTGAACCAGGGGACGTTGTTCTAATTGTAGATAAAGCTGCACCTCGCAATTCCTGGGTAATGGGTCGAGTCATCAAGACAATGCCAGATGACAAAGGTGCAGTCAGAAGAGTTTGTGTGCAGACCAAAACCAGCACACTGGACAGACCCGTGAATAAATTGTGTCTACTTCAAGAAACGGCTAATGTTTGAAATATGAAATTAAAAAAAAAAAAAATGTTTGTTTGCAGTGTTATTGCTAATGATTTGAAACGAATAGTTAATATAAAAGTAATTGGCTCATATTGAAGTAAAGTAATTGTCTCAGCTCCTGCATAGCCAATTAGGGGCCGGAAATGTAAGAGCCAATCTTAGAAAGTTAAAGTTTTTGAGTTAAATTCATTTGATGTTTGCTTAATTTGAATAGAATATTAATGTCTTTCATTGTCATAGCTTATGGAATAGTCTTTTCCCCCTATAGTTAACAAGAAATAGAACCTTCTTACTATAATTGAATAACAGTGTGATAATAAGCTCAGTTTGTTTAGAACAAGTCCCAGTAAAGAAGGACTTGAAAGACCCATTTAAGCTTAGAAATGGGATAAGCATACAGTTTTCTGACCGTTTTGAAATGGTTCAGAAATGTTAAGTGAGAAGTAACGATTTGAGATATAACAAGATTAAGCTTAGAATTGAACTTTTCTTAACATTAACTTTTTGTTTTTTGTTATTTTAATTTTCCTTTTTGTGTGAACTGTTTTACTTCAAAACTTAACTAAACTTTCAAAAACCAAGATATTTTGTCTGTGGAATCATTTCTACGCATCAGGCTTTTGTTGAATCCCATTTATTTTTCGAGTTGAAGCTGCAGAACTTTGGTAATTTTGGGAAAAACGCAGCTACAATTATGTTAAATGAAATAATAACAAAAAATACAAATTTCACACACAAAGTATATATATATATATATATATAAATATGTATATCCCTCCACCAAACTAACGTGACAACACCATATATACAATAACGAAACCCTCCCTTATCCCAGTAACATATAACAAACACAAAACACGAATAAAGATAAATGGATACCGAAATGCCAATGATCGTGAATTTGAGTCCGAGTATAAAACTGTCCTGAATACAGATGACTGTTCGACAGATAAGTGATTTGTTTGAATTTCCCGGAAAAAATATGAAGCAACCTCACCGTGAATCCTTGGCGGATGGTGGACAATGTAGTTCAACCCCGGGGTTTTTGACGATGATTGAATTGATGTAAGTCCGGCGGAATGAAAAACAAACAGGATCCCAAAACGCAATATAGAAAAATAGCAGGTACTGGTGGTTCGTGGTAATGAATTGTGATCTCCGTCTTTCTCCTTCTCCTCTCTCTGTTCCCTCCTGATTGGTTATATAGTGATGAGCTGGCTGTACTTGATTAATTGTGAACAGGTGCTTTCCATCTAGGGGCTGTGGTCTCCCTCCATCATCCGTCCTCTCTGTACTTACGGGGATGACATTCACTGACACATACGATAGACAGCAAACGGGATGATGGAAACCAAATGCACTCAGCACAAACATTGACAACACTAATTCTATGTAGCCCCACTACATTCCCCCCCCTCCAACCTTGGACAAGGGAGGGCCGAAGTAGGCTTGAGATTGGCCACATGGATAGTGTCTAGCTTGGAGTTAGTGCCGATACCCCTTTGAATCTGGAAATTAACTGGACCTATTTGAGAAGTGATTTGAGCTGGACCTAACCATTTAGGCCCTAGCTTGGCGGAGAACCATTTGCTGGCATCCAAGCGGTGGTGAGATCTAATCCAGACTAAATCACCCGGCTGAAAGTGCGCTTCCTTACGCCGAGCATTATACAATTTGGTGTGTCTGGATGTCGAACACACCAACCTTTGTTGGTTTCTCCGCCGCAATTCCTCGAACTTAATTAAATTATTGTAGCTGATGGTTTCTGGACTAGGGGCTCTGGGAAGGAGTCGGTCAAGCAGGCCCTTTAGCTGTCTGCCCAGCACAACCAAAGCAGGCGTCTCACCTGTGGCTTCATGCACAGCCGTGTTAAGGGCAAACCGGAGCTCAGGGAGCCATTTATTCCAATCCTGATGGCATTCACCCACATAGGAGGCTATCATGTTCTTCAGGGTCCGGTTTACACGCTCTGTCATGTTGGCCTGGGGATGGTAAGCTGTTGTCAGGCTTTTCTTCACTCCCCAGGCTGTATAGAGTTCCTCCAACACATAGCTCATGAACTGCGGACCCCGGTCTGAAATGATGTTCTTCGGCACCCCCCAGCGGGTGAAGATTTCGTTCTTCAGGGTGGAGCATATTTTGTTGGTCTTGGCGTCTGTTAACGCAAACAACTCCACCCACTTTGAAAAATAATCAATCACCACCATCAGGACGGTTTTCCTCGAGCTGGTAACAGGAAATGTCCCCATCACGTCAACTCCCGAAGTCTCCCCCGGTCCATCAGCGATTGTCGATTGTAAAAAGCCTGCTGTTTACCAGGTGGGTTTTTGAGTTGCTGGCAGGTTAAGCACTGCTTCACATGGTGGCAAACGTCTTTCCATAGAGACGGCCACCACGCAACCCCCAGGATCTTCAATAAAGTTTTTGTCCTTCCAAGGTGACCACCTAAAGGACTGTCATGATAATAACTCAGGAAATTGGGGATGAGCTCTTCCGGGACCACTGGTTGGTGCTGTAGTGATCCTGTACAGAACCCTCTGGAGGTCCATGAAGTGTTCCCGGTCAGTGCGCTGCTGCTCCAGTCCTTCCCTGATGTTCTGGCAGAATGGACTGGTGGCTTGTGTTTGAGCCAGGTCTTGACGGCTTTTTGGCAGAGGGAGGACCATCTTCTTTGCCTCTGCCAAACACACCATCCCCGGTGGCTCTGACGCTCTGGACAGAGCATCAGGCACGATATTGCCACAGCCCTTCCGAAAGTTCACCTGGAAAGTAAAGTTCTGGAGGTGGAGTACCCACCTGGTTTGACGGGAGGAGGTCTTCGGGTGATTAAATACCCAGGTCAGAGCATGATTGTCTGTGTACACTTCAAACTCAACCCTCTCCAGATAGTGTCTCCATTTTTCCAAAGCCCATATGACAGCCAAACATTCTTTTTCAGCCGTCGAATAATTCAGCTCAGCGCCGTGCAATGCTTGAGAGGCGTACGCTATGACATGTTCAGCCTGATGGGTTTTCTGAGCGAGCACGGCGCCAAGCCCCAGGTTGCTGGCATCAGTTTGTACCTGGAAGGTGAGCTGTGGATCTGGCTGGGCCAGAACGGGCGGCTTTTGAAGAGGGCTCTTTAGTTGCTCGACCGCGTCCTGGCACTCCATTGTCCACTCCCACGGGACATCTTTTTTCCTTAAAAAGTTCAAGGGAGCCGCTATATCGGCCATCCTGGGGATGAACTTGTGATACCACCCCACTAACCCAACGTAAAGATTTTAAATCTGAGGGGGTAGTCCCGGATGGCTAAGGTCTTCTCGGGGTCTACAGCGACCCCCTTAAATGAAAGAATGTGCCCAAGGAAGCAAATGTGGGGTTGAATGAAGGTACACTTCTTCGTGTTCAGCATGATTTGCGCTTGTTGAAATCGGTGGAAGATGGTATCCAAGTCCTGGAGATGATTTTTAATAGAAGGGGAGTAAACAATGATGTGATCAATATACACAAAGCAGATCTTGCTTATTAACCCCCTCAGTACTTGTTCCATGAGCCGCTGGAAGGTGGTCCCAGCATTTTTAAGCCAAAAAGGCATGACTTTGTATTGGAACAAGCCTTCCGTGGTGATGACTGCCGTCTTCTTCTTACTCCCCTCATCCATCGGCACCTGCCAGTAGCCACTGCGGAGGACCAGTGTGCTGAAAACTGCAGCTCCATGCAGTGACTCCAGAATCTCATGAACCAGGGGCATGGGATATGCGTCCAGGCTCGTCTTTTTGTTAACCCCCGTGTAGTCCACACTGAAACGATAGGTGTCATCAGTTTTCTTCACGAGGACTACAGAGGACGCCCAGGAGGAGGAAGATGGTTCGATTATTCCCTTGGCGAGCATTTGATCCAGATTTTCTTTAATTATGCCCTTCTTTAGTGGAGAAACGCGGTAGGCTCGGAGCCTTACTGGAATTTCTTCCGAGGTGTGGATCACGTGGGTAACCCCACAGGCAACTCCTAATTTTTCAGTCCATGCCTTGGCCCATTTCTTCATCACCGGCCACACCTCTTCAGGCTGTTCCTCCACAGGGGCTGCCACCGAGGTTCTTGTGTCGCTCCTCACTGCCGCGTAGAAACCAATAAATTCTGAGC
Source organism: Polypterus bichir lapradei (assembly GCA_026402145.1). Classification (NCBI taxonomy): domain Eukaryota; kingdom Metazoa; phylum Chordata; class Cladistia; order Polypteriformes; family Polypteridae; genus Polypterus; species Polypterus bichir. The sequence continues at coordinate 1,629,110 of JANRMT010062804.1, forward strand.
CCAGATCTTCTTTTAATTATAAATAAATTCGCATACCCCTTCCCCCGGCACCGTATAACCCCTGGGACTGAGATGGATGGTTATCTTCATGGTGGTCAAAGAATCCAGCCCAAGGAGTAAAGGGACAGACAGGTGCCGGTCATCCAGGACATAGGTTTCCATCTCCCAGGTGGTGGAGAGTACATTGTACCTCATGGGGACTTGGCCCAGGGCCCTGTGTTCAATCCCATCTGCCAATATGAATCTGACAGACGTTAAAATGTCTGACGGTCGGCTAAACCCCTTCCAAATGCTTTTACGTATTAAGGTGTGATGGCTCCCTGTATCCACCACCGCATCCACCTGCCACCCCCGCAACTTTACTGGGACTTCAGTCAGGACGGACGTACTTACTTGCATGATGGAGAGATCGCCTTCCAATTGGCAAGGTTTGGCTCACTGGGTTTTTAGGGGCTGGGTTTCTCATGTACTGGCTTGTACCTTGTTCCAGTACGTTTTTGAGTTTCACCAGTCCCGTTCCACTTGCGAGCCCACCTTTACTAGGTCTTCCACCGACCCCACAACCCCCCTGAGACCCCCAGCTAACCGCGGGTTACAGGCATTAAGGATGCGGCGGACCACCTCTTCCTCAGGCATAGCCGGCTGCCACTTCAAACACAAAGCCCGATATTCATAGGCGAAGTCCCGGATGGATTGCGAAGGCAGTTGCACCATGGATCGCAGTTTGTCCTCCAGTTCGGATTCGTAGTCTTCTGGAAGAAAAGCCGCGAGGAAAGATAGGCGAAAGGATCCCCAGTCTTGAATATTCTTCTTCGCCATCAGGCGCCAGCTTTGCACGGGCCTATTACCCCGATAAGTTCATTTGGGGTTAAATGGCTAACAGCCAGATAACCCCCCCCCTTCTTCCACAAAGTTGAGGATATCATCAATGTTATATTGAGCCCCCAGCTTGGGAAAGCAGAGGCGCACCCGAGGGACAGAGGGCCGATTGATGTATTCACCCCCCCCATGAGACCCGTACGGCGTAGAATGACAGGGTGACTGATGGAAATTCTGGAGACTCCTTCGAACCTCCCCTGAAGAGATTCTTGCCAGCGTTGATCTCGCCTCTGGAGACACAACACAAGTTCCCGCCCCAGGAGTTTAATTTGATCATTTATATATTCCTTTAGTTCCTCCTGGGAGCTGCTGATCAGAGCCTGCAAGGCATCTTCGCGCCGTAGCACACTTTCAGCAACCTCGCGGACTTTCTCATCCCGCCGGGTGAGTTGTTGTGCCAGATCTTCAAACGGAGACGAAACATCCTCCAGAGATTCCTCCTCGGGTCCATTGTGATCTTCATGGTACAGCAACTGCAATGAATCCACCACCTCCTGCACCGCTGAACATGCTCTGACTGTGACGTGCCGCGCCCCGGCTACTCCTTCCTCACACCACAGAAAAGCAGTGGTGTTGTTCTGCTTGGCACGCACTACAGACATTTTGTTAATAAGGAACACTTTTTAAAGGCAGACAGTAATACTATTTTAAAAGATTCCTCAGAGAGGGCACAACTTATGTAACGGCCAACCCCTTAACCAGCCAGCAGTTACACCTCCAAGACCTGTGGCCTGGATAAATTACTGAGGTGAATCTTATAAAATCAAGCCATACCTCTAACAAATACAATTTTTCCCACAAGCGACAGATTAAACATAGGCACACAAAAGCAGATATGTAAAATTAAGTGATAAATTATATTAAATGAAATAATAACAAAAAATACAAATTTCACACACAAAAAAGTATATATATATAAATATGTATATCCCTCCACCAAACTAACAACGTGACAACACCATATATACAATAACAAAACCCTCCCTTGTCCCAGTAACATATAACAAACACAAAACACAAATAAAGATAAATGGATACGGAAATGCCAATGATCGTGAATTTGAGCCCGAGTATAAAACTGTCCTGAATACAGATGACTGTTCGACAGATAAGTGATTTGTTTGAATTTCCCGGAAAAAATATGAAGCAACCTCACCGTGAATCCTCGGCGGATGGTGGACAATGTAGTTCAACCCCTGGGTCTCTGGCGATGATTGAATCGATGTAAGTCCGGCGGAATGAAAAACAAACAGGATCCCAAAGTGCGATATAGAAAAAAAGCAGGTACTGGCGGTTCGTGGTAATGAATTGTGATCTCTGTCTTTCTCCTTCTCCTCTCTCTGTTCCCTCCTGATTGGTTATATAGTGATGAGCTGGCTGTACTTGATTAATTGTGAACAGGTGCTTTCCATCTAGGGGCTCTGGTCTCTCTCCATCATTCGTCCCCTCTGTACTTACGGGAATGACATTCACTGACACACACATGATAGACAGCAAATGGGACGATGGAAACAAAACGCACTCAGCACAAATATTGACAATACTAATTCTATGTAGCCCCACTACAAACTAATGAGATAATACTTTGTCCTTCTAAGTGTAAAAGATCACACTGCAAAAATCTCAGTGAAAGATACGGAAATAGGGTGACACAGTGCTTAGGGCTGCAGCTTTACATCTACAAGGTCCTTGGTTCAAAACATGACATGGGCAGTGCCTCAGTGGAGTTTCTGTGTTCTGCGTGTGTATGTGGCTTAGTGATAAACTGCACTAAGTAGAGCATAGTGTTTGTTTTTATTTATGAGATGTCATACTGGTTAACTCGATTTTGTTCCTAAGTGATTTATAAATGCCTGGTGTCCCAAGATTTGCACTTTTGCTGGTTATTTCTTGAACGTGACACTGTGTTTTTATTTTATACATACTTTAACTGGATTTTATCTGCTCTTCTGCTTTTCACCTTCATATTTATTTTCACCATTTCAAATAATTTATTATACGTTTTCCAAGCCCTGCTCCCCATTCCACTCATAAAATTTAATGCAAAAATTTTAATGCTATCATTTTTATTTTTCTAATAAGTTGTTGGTTTAGTAGAATAATGTAAAATGAAAATACCCCATCATCTGTACAAGAGCTACTGTAGTTTCATACTAAGGTAACTTAAGTATAGTAACAGTAAGTACTTTTGTTCTTTTAAATATCTGATTTTTTTTTTGTCTTTGTGCATCCTGGTTTATTTCAGTACATTAATCTGTGAAACCAGCCGGGTGTCAGAACATCTAAGCAGGAAATCAAAGTTGACTATTTATGCCCTTGTGTACTACAAGGAAACTATCATACAGGTTGTTATCATGTTATCAGATCCCCCATGACATGCACCTAATACAAAAGGTACCAACTAGCTTCCTAGGTTCTTTTCCTAATGGGTGAAAAACGTCAAACCCAGCTATACAATTGTTACATGTAATCTCTTACCTGCCTTACATGTGAGACAATGTAACAACTAACTACAGCAGTTTTATTGTTGTATAGTTTAGTTATAAAAACTACCTGCAGGATAGGTGACAAGGCTTCAGGAGCAAACAGCTGCAGTGGTGGTATAAAGGTGTGCCAAGGATAGAAATGTTGCTGGTAGTTTAACGTGAATGAGAAGGCCTGTCACTCTCTTTAACTGTCAAGGGCCAGCATGCTGACATCCCAGCGTTACTTCCATTTCACTGCAAAAACTGAGTGCCATCATGAACAATGCTGCACATCTTCTCTCAGACACACCAACACTGAGGACTTTCAACCAATAAATTATTCATCAGAAGTGTGTCAAGAAATGCTACTGGGACTCCTTCATACCAACAGCAATATGTCTGCATAATGCCTCACTGTGACTGTGACAGCCAAGTCAGAAGTTTTCTTTCCTTTAAAGTTACTTGCTTTATACTCATTCTAATGTGTGTTGAGAACAAAGTGTGTGTGTGTGTGTATTTATTTTTTGTTTGTTTATTTATTTATCTATTTATGTATTTATTTATTTAACAAGTTTCTGCAAAAAGCCAAATTTCCCCCTGGGGACAAATAAAGTTCTATCTATCTATCTATCTATCTATCTATCTATCTATCTATCTATCTATCTATCTAGCTAGCTAACATACTCTAAATCGTTACTCTAAATCGTGATTTGCCTTTCCGAGAATACACTGCACTGCTATTTAACATGACAAGCCTACAACCTGAGATATGCCTGCTGCTCCTTTGGGAGAACCAGCTAGCACCTCTTATTTAATTCGCCATTTTAATGCTGGGAAAGTCTCGTCGGACTGGGTGGAAAACTCAGGAAGGAGATTTACATCTTAAGCACTGTACAATTAAAATCAAAATGTGTGATCAAGACATTGAAATGCAGGCTGAATTTGTTCACATTACTGCCCAGGATATTTTTAGTTACGCCATCCTGGCTGACTCTGTAACAGAAACGATTAACTCTGTGGCAATATCGTTTTGATGAATCATTGTGAATGCTGGTGACTTCAAACAAGGAATCCTGTTTCTATTAGATATGTTCAATTCATGGAATGTACACGCTGGACCTGCCCTATCCAAGGATTCATGAAATTAAATATAAACCTGTAGCACAATTCAATCTGGTCTGACATCATCTTACTGCCACCTCTTATTGACAGCAACAGCTCTCTGTTTACCAAGCCAGAAGTTTTTATGAATGTTTGGTGGGGAGGAGGTTGTTTCATATTTTTGTTTTTGTTTTTACTTTCTTGGGAACAAATAAAGTATAATCCAATCTAAAAGGTTAAAGTAGCTCCCATACACAGGCAAAATCCACTTATTATTCAGGAAATGTTTCTGATTTCCAGGGGCAGTATGTTTTTTCCAATAACTAACAAATAACTACATCCTGTTAATAGTGAATTCATCAGGTTTAAAGCTAACTTAATTAATGAATTCTTTAATTTTATTTTTTCAAAAATCACCTTCATTGTAGAATGAAACTTCTTCAGCTCCATCCACTACATACAAATTATATTTTAGTTTACAGATTTCATAATTAAATGTTTTCAAATCCAGAGCTACTACTTATCTGCTTGACCCCGTGCCTACTAAGATGCTTTTTGTCTGAAAATATCAAGACATGACAGCATTTTGGATTTGTTCCATGTGAAGTTAAAAAAATAAAATAAAATTAATAAAATAAAATTATTAAAATGTTAAAAAAAATGTTACTGCTTTCCAGAACACTGCACTCAATCTTGAAAATTATAAAAATTATAGGTCAATGTCCAGTGTGACCAGTAAGGGGTGCTGCAGCCTTCCAAATTTCATACACCACTATACACACACAAGTTCTGGGTTCAAATAAATAAATTTATTATCAATAACACCTTCACAATGACTCTCAAAACACACAATTCATCTTTTATTCATCTCTTCCCTCTTCCCTCACACCTCCAGACAAGTTTTGTCCTGCTTCCTCCCGACTCTGACTCGCCCGGATGTGGCAAGGTAGTTTCTTTTATCTTGAATCCGGTAGTACTTCTGTTGCCAGGGCATAGCTTGATGGAAGTCCCAAAGACTAGGGATCATGTGTCCCTGCAGGACCCAATGTCGGCTACCCACGGAACATGACAAGGCTGCTGTATTTGACTCCACTGGTAACATCACCAAGAGAGGCTGCATCTATTGTGTCAGAGGAGCACGCAGTCTTGCCAGGCTGTCCCCCCTTGCCCTTCCATCCTATTGGCCTTCCTGCTGGGTGAGGGATCAGAACCCCTCCCGACTGTGATCCTCACACATGCATGTTGTCCGTCACACCAGTCTTTCTTTTCTTGCAAAGCTTCTACAGTAAATGGTAGTAGCCAAATGCAATCATACATGGCTTGTAATGACCTGTATGGAATTCTAGTGAAAGTTTTGTGTACAACACAGTACTTAAATCTCTGTAGCTCAGGTTCTGGATTGTCAGCAAGTAACTGCATATTCTGGCCATTTTAATATACTTATCAACCTTGACTTAACAATTATCCTGGACACAAACAGTCACAACAGACATGTGAATATGACAGAGACACCCTTGGGCATTTCTGGTTTACTTTAGTTGAGTTTTACCTATAAAATAGGCAGTTTGACTCCATTAGTTCTCTTAGACTATTTCCTGCCTCCATTGTTTATGGCATTGTCATTGTTTGGTCTATTGTTTAATATTTCTGTGTTTCTCCTTGGTCAAATTATTCAATATCATGAACTAAAATTCCCATGTTACATAGGCACGGTGGCGCAGTGGTAGTGCTGCTGCCTCACAGTTAGGAGACCCGGGTTCTCCCTGCGTGGAGTATGCATGTTCTCCCCGTGTCTGTGTGGGTTTCCTACAGGTACTCTGTTTTCCTCCCACAGTCCAAAGACTTGCAGGTTAGGTGCATTGGCAATCCTAAATTGTGCTTGGTGTGTGTGTGCCAGGCGGTGGGCTGGCGCCCTGCCCAGAGTTTGTTTCCTGCCTTGCACCCTGTGTTGGCTGGGATTGACTCCAGCAGACCCCCATGACCCTGTAGTTAGGATATAGCGGGTTGGTTAATGGATGGATGGATGTTACATAGGTAACATGTTTCTACTTTTATACCAGTCCATCTCATACATTATCCACTGCTAAGTTGATTTGTTGTTTAAATGAAAGCAATAGCTGGATGAGTTTTTGAATCTTAATGAATAAAATACTTAAGTTCTTATTACTGCCACACCAAATGCCTTTAAGGTTTTATTACTTTATCTTACTTAATTACAGTAAATGGAGTTTTACAATAAAAGAGGAGCATTTTAAAAGTGTGAATCCATGTTGTGGAATAACTTGTTTATGAAATGATAATGTATATTAAAAATTAATTTTTATAATACCTTAAATTGAAAGAGAAGCACACCCCAATATGTATAATATTAATTTACTCATTCTGTTTAACTGTTTAATGACAAATGTATCCTGAGATTTTTTCAGGCATTAGAGACAGAAAGGTTGTTACACTTATACGCAAATAATGGTGTCAGAAAGTGGCAACATGTTGTATGTTGACTAGCACATACAAGTAAGAATTTCACTGTACTGTACTGAGACCACATGACAGTAATGACCTTATAAACACATGAATCTATAGAAGTGAAGAATCTTCGTGTTATCATAGATTACACACTTTCTTTCAAATCCTACGTCAGCACATCATTCACATATTCAAGCTCTGTTCTTTCTTGACAGAGAATGCTGCTAAAGCCAATGTCACATTATGCATCTATTTGCATTGGTGTATGTCAGATTTGCTGACCGCAGTCGCTGATGTCGTCTCTACACCATGTCAATTTATTAGACAGAAAATCCCAAGTCATGTTTACAAACTGAGTGCTAATGCAGTCATGTTTGTCCCTTTCTCCGACACTCACTAGTGTGTTGCCTGATGGAGAAGTTAAGGGTTAACAGGTGTGATGTGTTCAGCAGCAATTTCTGCCCTTTTCTTTTTTCCATTCTGTTTTAGTACTTAAGCACAAGACATTAGAAAGAAGAGCCTCTTATCTGTTTGTGAGGTGCAAAGCCCCCATGCTGAGCCAGCACTCTACTAGGACTATGCGAAGGGTAAACAAGTCTTTACCATTTCTACTTTTTTCCACTCTGTTTTAGTATGTAAAACACAAGCCTGTCTTCTGTTTGTGAGGTTTAAAACATGTGTGTTCCTTATTCCTTGTCGCTACATTCAATACACTGAGCTTCATTTGTTGGTTGTTAACTCTCCAACAGCCAACCGCTTCTGATTAAAGAGAAAATGAGACCTATTTCATTTTATCGCAGCTAGTCACAGACTAGTTGGTGTCAAACATAAGGTGTATTACATTAGGTGATCTGCTTCATGGGAGCATGCCGCCAACTGCCTCTGATTGGCTAAGATTATAAAAATGAATGCTATGACTGAATATCAGTGGTGGAAAAGTCATCTAATGTGACAAGGGCTTAAGACTATCATTCACAGTTTTGTTAATACCACTTTTATTAGTAATTTCTACACTTGCTTATCGTGGTCTTGATAGATGTAAGCTTTTAATCAAAAAGGTGAACAAGGGAGGAAGTGTGGGTTATGGATGATTGTGCTTCAAATTTAGCATTAAGTAACTGTGGCACAAAGCAGAGATAGTGCCTGACAAGACCTAAAGCAACTAAAAATATGCTGGGCTGATGGGGGACCTGCAACACCATTCAAGGATTTTTCCAACAGAAAGTCAATAAAAAGGTATATTAGTCAATCTTACTGAGAAAAGTAACTTGTATTAAGAGAAGATTGATGAATGTTTGGTGGAGTGTATTATGTACGTTGAGGAACACCAGGGAGATGAATCTCACTCACAGACAACCTGACAAACTGCATGTGTTCTGCCATAGAGAGAAGAGGCAGAAGAAAAAAAAATATTTTAATTGCCACAGCAAAAAGCTAGCAGTTCAGCTGGATCACAGTGTAGTAAAAGTTCACCTGTTTTTAAACCCTGCTGCAAAAATAATTAAAAAAAAACTGGCAAAAAGATATGAAGACACTGAAAACTTCAATGAAGTGAAGTAAAAACCAGGGGCCTCATATACAATGCTGTGCGTAGAATTCACATTAAAACATGATGTACAGAAAAGTGGAAATGTGCGTATGCACAAAAAAATTCAGATACATAAAACCATGCATAAGCCAACTTCCACGCACTTCCACTAACATAAATGTAATGCATGTGCACGTGCCTGCTGCCCCACCTCGACTACTCCCAGAATTATGACCCTTTGAATATGCAAATCAATATAAAGATACCCTTAATTTCAGCGTTGTGTGAAAAGACAATGGCAAAAGCACAGGGAATAGAGAAGAATTTCAGCAGAAACCAAGTGGAGGCAAGGAAAAACATACTATTTGTTGGTTTTAGCAGTGGTATAAACAGCAAAATGAAGCTGATCAAGTGAAATAGAGTGACTGAGAAAATTCAAGTTCAGAAAGTCACACAGTGCCAGAAATAAAAATGAAGTACAGTGATTCCTCACTATATCGTGCTTCGACATTTGCGGCTTCACTACATTGCGGATTTTAAATGTAAGCATATCTCAATATATATCACGGATTGTTCGCTGGTTAGCAGATTTCTGCGGACAATGGGTCTTTTAATTTATGGTACATGCTTCCTCAGTTGGTTTGCGCAGTTGATTTCATACAAGGGACGCTATTGGCGGATGGCTGAGAAGCTACCCAATCACAGCACATATTACGTATTAAATAAAACTCCTCAATGATATACAATATGCTTCCCATGCGGTGCTCCCATACTTGAAAGCCTGAACAGCACCTATTAATTTTTGATTGTTTGCTTTTCTCTGTGTTTCTCACTCTTTCTGACATTCTCTGCTCCTGATGGAGGGGGTGTGAGCAGAGAGGCTGTTTGCACACTGGCCTAGAGGATACGGACGCTCCTCTAAAAAATGCTGAAAGACTACCTTCACATTGCTCCCGTCCTTGCAGCTGCTTTGTCCGGCGGTGCTTCGCATACTGAAAAGCCCGAACAGCCCTATTGATTTTTGATTGTTTGCTTTTCTCTCACTCTGTCTCTCTCTCTCTCTGACATTCTCTGCTCCTGATGTGCACTCCTTTGAAGAGGAAGATATGTTTGCATTCTTTTAATTGTGAGACGGAACTGTCATCTCTGTCTTGTCATGGAGCACAGTTTAAACTTTTGACTAAAGGGTGTTATTTCATGTCTAGAGGGCTCTAATAATGTTAAAAAAACGTATTTAGAAGGTTGTAAACAGGTTTTCTATGCTCTAACTGCAAAAATATTTGATTTATAAATAAAGAATCCTACTTCGCGGAAATTAATTTATCGCGGTAGAGTCTGGAATTGGTTAACCGCGATAAACGAGGGTTTACTGTAGTCAGTTATTAAAGTCTTTGTGAAAAGGCAAGACGTAGCCCATTGCCTGAGTGTCATATGGAAGCTTATTAGGGTACAGAGAAAAGAAAAAAACAGGGACACCGTGAAAAAAAATCTCAAAATGTCCACTTTAATCATGTAGTTTATTTTGTCATTAAAGGAGAACGTCATAAACTTCATCTTTAAATCGTTTAGTTTACTAGTTTCTCAAATCCCATCATAACTAAAGTAGCACGTTAAATGCCTTGTATTCTATGTGTTCTTCAATGTGTTCTTTGTGTGTGAATCACTACTTGCTTCTTAAATGGGCATTCTCTTATGCCGACAGGACCCAGAATACGTTACATTAAGGATATTACAGCTCTCTAAACAATTTAAATACTAAGATGTATACCTGATATTTTCATTATGAAATGAATTAAAGCATGTATTGATTGAGATTGTTCTTGCCTCTGACAAGATGTTTGATGCGCTGTGCGCAGACCCCCAATAAAATAATTTATTGCAGCAGTACTGTCTCTTTGAAACGTATTAACCTCCAATTCCTGTCCTTCCTTTTCTTTCTTCAAGTAACCAATCACTACACAAGATCTGTAACAAATGTCAAGCCATCTATAATCTTAGAATGACAATTCTTCAAAGCTTTTAAGGACCATTGAAATTTCTTCATAGTACATGTTTAATTTCTTCCAATCATCTATCTATCCAGGGTCACACCAGCAGGTGCCAGTTCATCAGTACTGCTGCACCACTGCACCCTCACATTTAATTATTATCAGTATACATTATTTAAATCAATTTAAAAATGTATCTGTATTATGTAATATATGTATTTTACACTTTATCTTAAAAATATTAAGAGCTCCAAGAAGGTAGCACTTGAAAACCTAAATTGACTTATTAACCAGTTGTCATCATACATAAATAAGCAATTTATAAAGTGGCTCAGGTTGTGCAATATTATAACTGTAGTGCAAGTTTACAGAGAAGTGATTGTGCTCATAAGTACAAACAGTTCTACGAGGAGCACTTGATGGAATGATTGAGTGTGTTTATAGTTCTTGGGATGAAATTGTTTCTGAACCAAGAGGTCCCTACAGGAAAGGCTCTGAAGCGTTTGCCATATGGCAGCAGTTCAAATAGACTATGTACATGGCTGAGGCAGCATGTGCTAGATGCTGTATCCCGATAATCCTCTTTCCGATCACCTGCTGTAGAGCTGTGATTCCACACTCAGATACAATAGGTTAAAATGCTCTGAGTGGTACACAGAGAGTAACAACACTAAAGCAGCGATGGTATTTGGAATAGTTTAGACATTCCGGGCACCATTATATGCTTACAGGTTGATTACAACCAGATGCCTTAAACTAATAAACAATATGCAGTTAATTTCAGTGTATTTGATAAAGCCAAGTCGGGGATGTGAATCTAAAAAATAAAGGGAAACCACACAGGAACAGTAGCACTGCTTTGACGCTGGGTGCCACCAGTTTGCAAAACTGAGCTGAAAACTTATGTACGCAATGGATTGAACTGGCATGAGAATGTGTGTGAATTTACACCAAGTTTAGTTTACATCATGATATGAGCGTGGAATTTTATGTGTGCATGCACCATTTATACATGAGGCCCCAGGAGATTAAGAAATTCAGGTACAAAAGCCAAAGCACATTCAGGACTCATAGTATAATTCTTACAATGTAATTCACAAAGAATAATCAAACACAATAAAATTAATCAACACCAATCGCAGATGTCAGATTTTGGTGCTTTGATTTTGATAACATCAGGTAACACAACCTCTGTGGGTGTGGCCTATCAACTAAGATCCACATCCAAGTAACAGCTACTCAAATTGGCACCGCTCAAGCATAAACAAAATATCACTGAGGCAAAACAAAAAAATATTAGTAATTATTAACACATGCCTTCAGACAATATCTTTGTAAAATACCCTTATAAGTATATATGTAATGGAAGGAACATCCGTTACAGAGAGTATAAGATTAGGGTGTGGGCATCTCTTGTAACAAAACAATAGGTATGTTACAACAAGTCAGACTGAATCTTTAAAGTTTTACAATGACAGAATGGAACGAATCCACTGAGGGGTAAAGGCAGTACACATCATTCTCCCTAGTTGCATCTCATGCTTGACAGGTAATGCCATACCTCATATTGACACAGAAGGTTAGAATACTTTCTGTTGCATATGTATAAAAATGAGTGATTATTCTTTGGTCAGATTTCTGTTTATCTTATTTCAGAAGGGTTTTTTGCAGATATGGATTCTGCTTCTTTGAGGTGATAAATTAACTCTTCCAATTCTACTCATTACAAAGCCTTTTAAATTTAAAACTCTTAAAGACATTTCAGCTCCAAAATATGTGAAGAAACAATTTATTTTTCAGCACAATCAATTTAGATATTCTAAAAAGTGATACGTGTACTAGTGAGTATTGTAAAGGAGGACATGAATTGGCTGGCATCCTGACTTAAATGGATAATGTTCCCTTTGCAGATAGAGATTCCAACATAATGAAAGCTATGGGTTCCCCCCGTACACTGGGTGGTGGCATCCCATTTGGACACCTACAGGCTGCATGGGAGTTGTAGTTGTGGAGTCTTGCTGGGGTCCATGGGTGCTGCTTGGAGATGCTGCTGGGAGGAGGCTGTCCTGTCAGCAGGTGGTTCTGCCTTACCTAGAAGTGCTTTCTGGATACAGTGCTGACATGCTGGAAGTACTCCTGAGTTTCAGCTTGACAGGGAGTCCACTGCCTCACCTGCGTGAGTCAGAGTCAGGAGTGGAAAAGAATGAACGTCACCGGGGTGGAGGTGGTGGAAAAGAAAACAAAAAAAAAAGAGAATAGAAGAAAGGAAGTAAAGAAAGAACAAAGACAGAATATTGTACTTACTGCCTTGTTAAAGAGGTGTGTAATAAAAGACTAATTTTAACCCAGGATTTGTGTCTGAGGTTTCGGGATCTGTTACGCACCCTGTAGGGCACACCACGCATATATTTTTTATATGAACATTCAGTTTCATTTCAAAATTTAGGAAAGCACAGATTAAATACATTAATTGTGCTACATTATTTTAAGTGGTACAACAATAAAGGCTTTTTGCTAAATATGCTACTTTTCTTTTAAATATTAATTGTTCACTAAATTTCATTTTTACAGAAATGCAGAAGGAACAAGGTAAATCCAATTTTAGTAATTTCTTGAATTAAACTGCTTTGGATTTAAAATTGTGTGGATTTTGTATATTTATGTTATAGACTCCAAGAAGCATAGTATTCTTTTGAGGTAGTAATAATGTGAATTATATTAGTCAAGGTTATTGGTAACTTGTAGTAGATCCTGCTTCAGTTTCAATTTCTCAGATATCCTTTCACACAAAGTAAGAGTCAAGGAAATTCTTAGATTTAGGTTTGAGTTTTATTTTCTTGGACTTAAATAACTACTGTTAAACATTAGAACAAACTAGACGAGAACACGTCATTCAGCCCAACAAAGCTCACCAGTCCCATTCACTTAATTCTTCTATTATCGTAATATTTCCCTCTACTTACCCTTTACCTATTTTCTTTAAGAGTACAAAGACTCAACATCCCTGACTATAAGCCATTTATCAACCAGTGTATGTTTTACTTTAACGCACTGTTTATTACTGGACAGAGCTTTTCATTCACAGCTCAATAAACCTTTCAGCTTGGATCATATGGCTCTTCCACACTGCTCCAGGTGCTCAAAGAAATGTACCTTATTACTTCAAATCACTCTAAATATGAAGAAAAAGTATAAAAAGTTAAAAGTAGTGTGGTATTTATTACATGAATAATAATACTAGTAGAGAAAAGCATAAAAGGAAATGTGGATAGCAAAGTCTGGATATACTGTATATATAGTCTTCAGAAAAAGGTTACGAAAAAGTAAAGATGACAAGGATGAATGTCGCAGGCGGGGTTGTGATCTAGCACTTGTAGTTGTTCATCAGATGCTTTGCTTTTTTTATTCTTTCTTTTTCTCATGGGAAACACCTTCCCAGTTTCCCACGTGTACAGCACAGTTTACAGCACAGCACAATACAAATCTCTTCTTTCTTTTTCTCTTTCTCTTTCCTCCACTACTCCAGGCAAGCTTTGTCTGATTCTGGCTCCCTGAGTAGTGGCTGCTGGCTGTTTTTATAAGGCACCCAGAAGTGCTCCAGGTGCTCATTGACCCACTTCCGACAGCACTTTTGGGAGTGGCGGAAAAACTTCCCATAAGGTTTCAGCAGCAGCTGCAGCACCCCCTGGCAGCGCCCACGGAACCCAACAGGGCTGTATCATACTCCAACTCCCATGGAGCTCTGCGGGGGTCCGAGGCCCCGCTGCAACCAAGGGGGGCTGCAACCTAATGCTCCGGGGGAAGTAATGCTCTGGATATGCTCCCTGCCCCATCCTTCCAGGATGTAGGCGTCCCAGCCGCATAAGGGCCCCAGTCGTACAACACAAAACTTAACCAGCTTTTTATTTACATTCCTATCCAAATAATGTACAGTATATATATAAAAAAGAGCAGCGACCCTTGCACTGACACCCTCGCACCATCCACCCTCTGCTTCCTATGTTTTAGCCAGTTCTCCACCCCTCTACACACTTCTTCTTCTTTTAGTTTTTTTAGGGCTGTGCTGCTAAAATATTAGTTTAAATTTAATGACTTCTATGTTGGCACCTATTTTTATTATCTTTATTATTTTTGCAGATTTGTCAGAAGCAGTTGCTTTTTTCAAGGAAGGACGTAGAGAATGTGTTATAGCAGGGTTTTAATATGTTATGGTACAGTTAAGAAATAGTAGGTGATGTCTTTAGCATTAAACTGTTAAAGATGTCAAACTAATAATGTGCATGTTTTAGTAGGCAAAACACCAAGCACAAAAAATAAGATATAATAAAAAAAAATAATGGGCCTCATATATATCTGTTTATGTTGTAGCTATCAGTATGAGTGGTGTTAGTTGACCCAAAAGACCCAGGGTGCTTTGCGGTCCTCAGTTGAACAGGTACCATATCAAATGTAATGTTACCAGTAAAGACAGACTCCACTATACAAGTTGGTGAGCATGGCTGGAGAAATCCAGGCTTTTTTCAGGCTGATGAGCCTACTTGATAATAATCAAGCCATCTAACCCTAACCCTACATTAATAAAGGTGACTACAAGAAATATAAAGCTTGTGACCCATTCCCATTATCCCTGCTGATGTACATCATGCAATATTTTCTATTCTATTTCATTAAACCAAGAACAACCATGAACATACATTTCAATATTGTTAGCAAAACAATAAAGACATCTAGTCTCTTACTCAGAATCCCCAAGATCCACTTACAGCTGTGATGGATGGCTGGATAGACTCCCTTCCTTTACCTGGCCAGAAGGTCCACATGGCCAGTGGACAGCAAAGAGTGGCTAGGAAAGCTGCAGAAGATGCCAGTACAGAAGTGGCATCCCAGCAGTGGTGGACCGAGGAATAATAATACCCTGCTGGGAGGCCAGTGTATTGGACAGACAAGGGGAGAAAATATGGCAGGGGAAAATGCTTCATCCAAGATGTTGGGTGACAGCAAACTCTGGGCAGTGCTACCGGTATGGATACCAACAAGGGATGCTGGAAACTATAGTCCCATAGGGCAGCCTTGTTGGGTTCCAGGGGTACTGCCAAAGGGTGCTGTGGTAATTTGTGATCCCTGCGTTCAGGGTCTTTCACTGAACCCAGAAGTGCTTCCAATGGGCTATGCCCTACCACTGGAAGTACTACCTGGTCCAGCTTTATCCAGGCAAGTTGGAATCAGGTGGAAGACATTTGAAGCTCATCTGGAAGAGTGGAAGGAGAGGGAAAAAAAAGAGGAATATTCGTGTTTATGTTACTTTCAAAGCCTTTCTGTAAGGTAGTTGTGTTAATAAGCCTTTTATTTAAACTCCGGAGATGTGTCTGTACAGTTGTGTCTGGGGTTTAGGGTGCTGCAGTGCCCGCTAATGGCCACACAGTATATAGAGTACACAGCATGCTTTGTTATGAACATACTTATTGAATATCTACCAAGAAGAGATGATAGATTTAAAATGTGGGCCAGTCTTAATGTTTAAACCCTCAAATTTACACTAAGCCACTTGAGAAGAAAGTGAAAGTTAATGACTGATAAAAAGAAAGGGATTCATTTACCTACCCACTTACATTGAGAAAGGCATACTCTCGCTGTACGAGATGGAGTGTTGCACCAGACAAAAGGTAATATACTGAGCACAGAAAAAAAAGATTGGCCTCCTAGACCTGAAGTCATTCTAGTGGCCACCAGCGGGCTATGGTTGATGCAGATACAGCAGGAGACTATAGCAGCAAATACTTTCCTTTCTGTAAAAAACAAACCCCAAGTAAATTATCTAACTGTTGGTATAACAAAGGGTAGAACCTACCATCACTAAATACAGTATCTCCACCCTGTTATTTTGTGACAATACACCATAACCCTAACCTGAACAAGCAGAGTACAAAATGGAAGGGCAGACACAGACCTTAATATGAAAGGTTTAACTATATAAATCTTTATTAGTGCCTAAAATAGTGAGACTTTTGTTTTCTATTTCCCAAGAAATAGGTAATTGAATGGTTATGTTATAGAATCCAAGAAGTTATTGAGTTAGCAACAAGGTGATATGATCGTAGCACATTACTGCAGCTCATTAAAAATTCACACAAGACTGTGGTTGCTTATACTAAATACTTTTATTTTGTTTATACATTTTGTATGATTTGTCACGCTTTGCATAATCAAACACCAGTTTCTATTTTCCGGAAGGTCATATCCTGGTATGGTTTGTTTATGTTTGTTTAAACTTGTTGTAACTGAACAAGAGAATTGGAGGACCTTTTGTTCACACAACTAATATATTTACTTTTCAAATTCCACTTTAGTCATCTGGAGAGTTTAAAAAATTAACTTCTTTAATTGTCCAATTGCATTGTTGTATGCCTTGCAATTAGGAGACCTGGGTTCACTTCCCAGGTCCTCCTTGCGTGGAGTTTGGATGTTTTCCCTGTGTCAGCGTGGGTTTCCTCCAGGTGCTACGATTTCCTCCCACGGTCCAAAGACATGCAGGTTAAGTGCATTGGCAATCCTAAATTGTCCCGTGTGTGTGTGCCCTGCAGTGGGCTGGCGCCCTGCCCAGGGTTTGTTTCTTGCCTTGTGCCCCGTGTTGGCTGGGATTGGCTCCAGCAGACCCCCGTGACCCTGTAGTTAGGATATAGCGGGTTGGATAATGGATGGGAGGATGCATTGTTGTATTTCTGCTATCATGTTAATAATCTAAATGATGTTCAGGTTGAAAACATTGCAAAAAATATATACATAGACTGATTTTAGATTATTTTATTATGTGTTATGTTTTCAGATCTGTGAAAATTTAAAATATGACATTAAATACATCCTTAATGCAGCCTGAAGGATGCAACTAGTGTATGCTGTAAGCAACCATTTTTAAACGATGACCTCAGCAGTGTAAGTGCTTAGGCTACCGTAGACAATTAAACAATCAAGAAAAGGTTTTCTTCTTGTCTGTGAACCTTCACATGTTATTACTAATCTTTATTTATTTAATTTAGCTCTTTTTATCATAGGTGCTATCACAAAGCACCTAATACATAAATTGGCATTACACGATGAGTGAATGAGTGTATGTAACAGTATATAATTAAGTTAGTAGTAAAAAGGAAGATGTCAAGAAATTTGTCAGGAGAAAATTACTGTTAAAACAGATTAAATAAATTATCAAATGTACCCATCAATGAAAACTGAGCATTGTATCAATAATTTAAACCAAGTCATCACTTGTGTTTTTTAATTTTTCATCACTATGCATTATTAGGGAAGGTCCAGGACATGTCTAAAGTATAGTAAATGAATCTGTACAAGTGTCAACTGTAAATGACAAAAAGCAAATAGCTTGACTCCACAGAATGTTTATGAGGCAGATAACGCATAGCAGAAGGTTGGGAACCCGATAAGAGTGTTTATTGGTCTTGTGATTCTCATTAGATTTGCTGTTCACTTATTCTGCTGAGATTAGTGGTGGTAACAAGCTAAGCAAGACTGACTTGACCTTCCTGTTGTAAACAACACCCTTCAGCAACTCCTGCAGAATTTCCACCCTCTCTGAGACTATGACAAGAACATTTACTTATATAGCACTATTTCATACAAATAATGCAGCTCAAAGTGCTTTGCATGATAAAGAAAGAGAAAAAAGACAAAGTAAGAATTAAAATCAGAGAACACTAATTAACATAGAATAAAAGTAAGGTCCGATGGCCAGGGAAGACAGAAAAAACAAAAAACACTCCAGACAGCTGGAGAAAAAAATAAAATCTGCAGGGGTTCCAGGCCATGAGACCACCCAGCCCCCTCTAGGCATTCTACCTAACATAAATGACATCAATCAGTCCTCATTGTATTCAGGGTTCTCATGGAAGGAATTGATGATGATGACGGTCACGTGGACTTCTGGCCTTTAATCCATCAATGGTGCATTGATTAGGTGGTGGTGGTGGCGCAGATCACCACAGAGAGGTTTATTATACATAGATTAGTAATTATATCTTCCATTGAAAGTGCCTGGCTGGCATTCTTATTACATGCCCATGCTGTTTAAAATCAGCTTCTCCCTTTATAGAGTAGCATTGGGACATTTGATGGCCCTTCAGGAATTTTTGATTTACTCAGTTTATTAAAACAAATAGCACAACAAATCTCTTCGAAGAGGCTCATTTGGACCACTTGAACTTCATGGAACGTAAGTCTCAACAATGATGGCAAGGATGGTGATGTGGAAGTGAAGAGCTTCAGCTAAGATCTTAGCTTCTATTCGCAATCAACACCTTGTATATCACCTGCATTGATGCTGCTCTATTGGTCATTCTCAAATTCCCCTCAACCATCATTTCAGCACAAGACTATAGGGTACCCTGTCACATGAAGAAATGGTTCCCTCCCATCTATCTCTTGCAGGAAGAAAGTGACTAATTTGCCAGATGAGAACTAGAGTTATGGGCGGCATGGTGGCACAGTGGTAGCGCTGCTGCCTCACAGTTAGGAGACCCGAGTTTACTTCCTGGGTCCTCCCTGCGTGGAGTTTGCATGTTCTCCCCGTGTCTGCATGGGTTTCCTCCCACGGTCCAAAGACATGCAGGTTTTGTGGATTGGCGATTCTAAATTGGCCCTGGTGGGTTTGTGTGTGTCCTGCGGTGGGTTGGCACCCTGCCCGGGATTGGTTCCTGCCCTGTGTTGGCTGGGATTGGCTCCAGCAGACCCCCGTGACCCTGTGTTCAGATTCAGCGGGTTGGAAAATGGATGGATGGAACTAGAGTTGTAGGTGTTGGTTCTTCTTTCAAACATTTTTACACATCAACCTGAATGGTTTCAGTATAGCTTACAAATGTATTTTACTTTAAAATGTAATGCTAATTATATATCCGCCTTAATAAAAGGATAATTGTCTGTGTTTCCTTTCAGTTGCCATTTCTTTGTTATTACAAAAATGGTGCATCACCATCAATTTTAGTAATAAAATGTATTACATTGATCATTCCCATAATTGGCGCATCACAAACATTAACACTGCTTTCATGAATCTTATACCAAATGGCACATAACAGAGACATATGCATTGCAAGGTGCACTGCAAACGTTAACACTGAGGTCTACATTGATTACTTAGATTTTAACCTGTTTTAGATGGTGTGGCGAGTGGCTGAGGGTGGTACCCAGCCGGGATGCCCAGGAGGACCAGAGGATGGCTTGCACCTCCTCCAGACCACGAGGGGGCGACCGCCCTGGTGACTTTTGGAAGCTCAACCCTATAGGGGCCCGTGGTCACCGCCAGGCGGTGTCCCAATGCCTGAGGATCCCTGGCCCTCAGCACTTCCGCCACACCAGGAAGTGCTGAGGGGAAGAAGACCAAGGACACCTGGAGTGCTTCCAGGTGCGCACCCGGTACTTCCCCCACACTGGGTAGTGCCAGCGTAAGCTAATCGGGAGGCATCTGGAGCATGTCCGGGTGGGGATAAAAGGGGCCGCCTCCCTTCATTTGATGGCTTGAGTCAGGAGAGGAGAAGGACAAAGCTCAGGAGAAGAGGAAAGGAGGCGGCATGAAGAGAAGAGAGAGGCATTGTGAGGCATGGACTTTGGGGGGGTTTGGGGTTGTGTGCACTTATTGTAAATTTTAGTTGTGAAATAAATGTGTGTTGGGTGTTAAAACGATGTCTGCCTGTCTGTGTCCGGGCCACTTTCCACAATGGGTAACACAGCTATTTTTATATTTTTACAAGATGGCTACTGTACATTTCTCATTGTGGCCTTTTGTAAAAGGCCTCAGCTGGTTAGTGAGATGCCCAAGGAACCTGCAACCTGGTGTCTTCCTACATAGGACATCAAGAGTCATGACTAAGATGAACCAATGACAAGTGAGACAGACAAAGAATATTTTAAAATCAGAATCAAAGCAGTTTATTAATAACAGACAATTAAAGTAAAACAAGTGCGCAATAACAGTTTAAAAAATAAGCCCATAAACTGATCAAAAAATAAATTCATTACATCTGTGCCAATAAAATCTAAAGTCATTTGTCTTGCATGGCAAATAAAGTTAAAAAGTCCAAAACAAAGACGTAAAACCATTACGCCCTTTTTTGCACTTGAGCTGTCAATGTCAGGACAACGTTATGCATTAAAATTGCAGACGGTCACGTCCTTTACCTAAAAATCAGATCAGAAATGCACTGTACACAGCCTCCTGGGTTCCCGTAAGGTGTCCTATCCATCTGCTGATGTTACTGCTGTGTCGGCCTCATTCCCCAACACAGCCTGTCGCATTCTTGATCCATCCCTTGTATCCGAACCCTTGCCATAACGGTGTCCTCACAGCTTCCAAGTTGCCTTGCCCGTCTAATACTGCCTTTATCCATCCAGCTCTCTGCTCTTGCTCTCTCTCTCCCTCCCATCAGCTACCCTCCTCAGCTGACATGTGCATTACCAATTCTCTAGGCATTCATAGCATTCATTCGAACTCTGTAAAATATAGCCAACCAGACCGACGCTGCCTTTTTCTGCAACCTGTTACATCTCCCACCTGTGATTGCCCACACTGCGTATTTTTCTTCAAACAATTTCTTTTTCCTGCACTAACATGTTCCCCTTTATGTTACAGCTGTGTTGTAGCTGGTATCTACTAGCTGGTGCACTGCACTGTAATCATTTCACTAGGCTGGATGCTGCCTGCTTTCATGTTGAAGTTAAAAAAACAGGCACTAAAATCATTTGATTAAAAACACATCCTCATCCTATCACAGTTGGTCTGATATTTTCTGAAAGTTAAAATCATAGGCTTTTTTTGCTGACAATGCAAGGCCACTTTCTTTAACTTTAACTGACTTTCCTGCTTTTGTTCTCAAATTGGTCCTAGCGTTATTTCACTGAAGGAATTCAACCAACTTTCTTACTATTAGGGCAAGTGAGAGTTGACCAGGAAATGAAATGAAAGCAAGAAATCATGGTGCAAAGCAAAAGGCAAATAATAATAACAATAATAACAGGAAAATACCAGAGACAAGCTGAGACTGGCTAACCAAAATCAAGAGGCAAATCAGAGTCAGAAAATGACAAAACCAAAGAAACAATCTGAGCACTTTTTATACTTGAATTAGAAACTAACTAGCATTAAAGGGGATATAAGTATTTTTTTTATTCACTGAGGGATTACCAAGGACTAAGTGCCACCCTATTTACTGAAAAACCTCATGAAGTCATATGAGCCAAAAAAGGTGGTCACATGATCACAACAGACAGTGTCACATAAATATGGGTAAACAAGATTGTAATAAAAATAACCTTTTTTATTACACAAAAAACATAAAATAAATGATAGATTCAGAATCTGGATGCATTAAAGCCAAACAACTGAAAAATATACACTTATATGAGGGTACATCTAAAAGTAAAATTAATTTGAAAATTACACAGTAACTGCAATGAACAGACACTGACTAAATACAATGCAATCGCGATGGCTTATGGGTAGTTTGAGCAAACACAGCGCTGTGCTCTGCCATTAGTCTAGTTGAAATCAAGGTCAAATGAACAACTGGTGCTCCTCTGCAGGATGGCAACATTGATGAACAACACACCGTACTGAGATTTGTTTGGGCAATAGTGAGATTTCTTTAACCTGCTGAAGTTCAAAACAACACTTCCAAGCTTAGAACCAAATCTACACATGAATATCTCAACAACAATGTCAATGTCTTGGAGTAGGCAAGTCAGTCCAGTTGGAGAATCTGTAGCTGGGCTTTTCAATCATGAACTCCATGTAGCCTGACAGACCTCAGGTAGTTTGCACGTGAGAACTGGGAAAAATGGCAGATATACAAAGATGATAGAGACCTGTGCACAAAGACTCAAGGCTGGAATAGCGGGCAAGGGGTCATCTACTAAATACTGACTTGAAGGTGAGGAATACTTATATGATCAAGTATTTTGTGTTCTATATCTGTTATTAATTTAGGTCACTTTGCAGGGATCTGTGATCACTTTGACATTAAAGAGTCTTTTTCTATTGATCAATGTCAAATTAAGTGTTTCAATGTTGTGTAACAACAGAAGGTGAAAGCTTCCAAGGGGGCACATACGTTTTTAGGGCACTGTACATTTATGTAGCAATGAAAAATATGTACTTTACAGAAATGTTTGTTTTCATTCCAGCCCAACAGGACCCGCATATCTATGCTGCAAGAATTCTGGAAACTGCTCTCGGTGCTGAGTAAGGTCCTTGCTAAAATCACTTGCTCACCTACCAGCGACCAGAACAGTCTGGTTTTACACCTAAGAAGTCTACCATCGACCGCATCCTGCCACTGAGGGTTCTCATGGAGCGCAAACACGAATATCAGCAGAGTTTCTTTGCAGCCTTTGTCGATTTCCATAAAGCGTTCGACTCAATTGATTAAGCTGCCCTGTGGGACATCCTGAGTGTTTGCGGGATCCCCTCAAGGTTGCTGGATATCATGAGCGGCCTGTACACTGGTACTGTGAGTGCTGTGCAGAGTGGAAGTAGAACCTTTGTGTTTTTCCCAGTAGATTCTAGGGTTTGTCAGGGGTGTGTTCTTGATTCTACTCTGTTCAATGCTTATATGGACTGGGAGTTGGGCGAGGTCGTGGGGTCCAGCGGCTGTGGCACATCTGTTGGTGAAGAAAGATTCATGGATCTTGACTTTGCTGACGATGCTGTGATCTTCGTGGAGTCAATGGAGGCTCTGATTAGTGCTCTCGAGAGACTGAGCAAAGAGTCCGAGTGTCTGGGCTTGCGAGTGTCCTGTATAAAAACCAAGATCCAGGTCTTTAATGACGTCTTGGGCACAGCCATCAGCAGTGTCTGTTTGCTGAGAGAGTGTCGACCTTGTTGAGAAGTTTACTTACCTTGGCAGTGACATTTGCCTCTGTTGACTCTTCCTATGAAGTCAGTAGACGGATTGGGAGAGCATGGGGGGTTATGACATTGCTGGAAAGGGGTATGCAAAAGGACAAAGGTCCAAGTTTTTACAGTCCTGGTGCTTCCTGTCTTGCTATATAGTTGGGAGACATGGACGCTATCCAGTGACCTGAGACAAAGACTAGACTCCTTTGGTACTGTGTCTCTCTGGAAAACCCTTGGGTAACCGTTGGTTTGACTTTGTGTCAAATGAGCGGTTGCTCATGGAGTCCCGAATGAGGCACATTATCTGCATTGTGAGGTAGCGTCAGTTACGGCACTATGTCCATGTGGCGTGATTCCCCGAGGGTGATCTGGCTCAAAACATCCTCATTGTTGGGGTCCCGAGTGGCTGGACCAGGCCCAGGGGTCACCCACGTAACACCTGGCTGCAGCAGATAGACCAGTGCATGCTGCCCAACTTGACTTGACTTGAAGAATTCTGTTGGGGGTGCATGACATTTTGACATTGATGGTACTGCTAAATTCTATCCTATTTTAAGTGTGTTTTATTTGGCTGCTTGGATGTCCTCCCATGTTTTTTAACAGGTAACATCAAATTGCTCTTGATTACTGTCTGAGTGGCTTATGCATGCTTTTAGACAGAATGGCACGAAATGACATTCTTGTTTTATTTCTGTTACTCCAAAGGCGACTGAAATCGCTTTGCTATAAACTGAAATGGAATACAGGTGAATTGCTTTTCAATTATTTTAATCATTTTAGTTATTTCAATTATTTTAGTCTCTATTCTAATAGTTTCATTTAGAAGTCTCTTATTTGCAACATGTGACCCATCCTTTATTAACCAATGTTGCTTCACTTGTTCTACTTATCTTAGTTGGTGTCATACATTGCCCGGTAATATGTATATTATTAGTTTTTCACACCATCAGCATGTTGACTGTGTTAATTCTTATTCGGATTAATTAAAGATTATATGAAAAATACAGCAATTCTCTTTAGCCTCATTTACTCTTCTCCATGTTTTTCATTTTATTTCATTAATTTTGAAGAAAGTGTGAGATATCATTTTACTATACTTTTTCACATATTACTCCTTAGCTACTTTATATACTCTTTTTTATATAAGGCAACATATAGTATACATCACTTCCCTTAACTTTACTCTTCCTCAAACACCACTCTCCTTTCCCTTCGCCATTGCCATCAATTCCATTTTTGGTATTTTCAATTTCTCCAGAGACCCTATTTATTAAGAAACCCAGTTAAGATGTCTTCATTGAGATGATCGACTGGAGCTTTGAGATTCTGTTGCAGTGTTAGTGCAATGCACTGTTTATGACTTTCTGATGTTCTCATTAGTAAAAATTCCCTTCATCACATTAATCACTATAAAATATTTGTAGATTTAAATTCTACTTCAAGTTCAAATTTATTGTTATGGTATACAGTCTAACAAAATTCTTACTTGGCGTTTCTCCCATACATTAGTGACAGTAGTATAATAATACAAACAATGAATACAAACATAGTGAATGCAAATCAGTATTATATGTAATATCAGAAGATTAATATTAAGAGGACTCATGCAGCTGTCAGCATGAGTGGCTGGGGAGCAGCATTACTTTGCCAAATTGAAGGGGAAAAAAGCAACTGGTCAGGATGGCTGAGGTCTTTAATGTTACTGTTCACCTTTACAAGACAGTGTGGTATGATGTATATGTCCTCTCATGCACCTAAGGCAGACTGGTTTTTAGTTGGCAAGTTTTAGTTTCTGCTTGAGTGGCTTATGGATGCACTTATGCCCTTAGGTAGAGGAGGACTCTTCCTTTATGTCTGTTAATTAAATTAGATGTTGCAATGAACAACCTGAAATGAGAGGCTTGGGGATCATTGAAAGAAATAATTTCTATGTTTTTAAGTAACAATAATGATTCAAATTATAGACAAAAAATTTATTAGTTAAGTTTAAGGCTGCAAAGTGAGTCTCAAAGTTCTCTTTTTGGATTTCCGTTTTAAATTTTTCTCTGAAAATCTTGGAGCAGTGAGTGAAGAGCAGGTTGAAAGAACCTCGTGAGAAGGGACATTGGGATGTTAGTATGGCGGCGGACTACTGCTAAATAATTTATAGCACTGCACCGAAAAAAGTGCAAACACATCGGCGTAACCCAAAAATATTTTTGGATCTAAAAAAAATAAGAAGTGATAAAAACTTAGAAGTTATATGTACATCAATGAATACGTATTGCTGATTTCTATACATACAGTAAATGATTAAAAAATTAGATTGACTAAATATTTTCATGTTAACATAATTTAGAACAGTATTGGATTGGATACATTAATAAACTGTGTAATTTATTAACATTACATTTATTTTCAATTTTGTATTACAATGTGATGTGATGAAAACATCATAGTTTTTCATTTTGTTCATGAATGCAAAAAAAAATAAATTGAAAATTAAAGCAAATTTTTATGAGTGTGATATTATTACAATTAAAATAATACTAACTAATATTAAAATAATAACAATAATAGATAAGAGTGTGGAGTGGTGGAGACAACAAAACAAATGGGGAAATATAAACAAATTTATATGCCTCTTTTGGTCCTACCTAAACAAGAGTTTCATTCCTGTTTGTTAGGTAGGGTGTCTGATCCCTTTTCCAGCTGAACATTATCTTATTTTGACTCTTTTGACTTGCTCCTTCTGCCTTCTTTCCTTCCACTCGCTTCTATTCTTCCCATTTCTATTTGAGAATACAAGCTCAGTGCTTTCTCTAGGGGAAAGCCCAGTGATCACTCTGGGGTCTGTTATGTCTAGATATTGTCTGGGGCCATCCTCTTACACCATAGGTGACCTGTTCATTATAAAGGGGAGAATGGAGCAATATATATCCATCCATCCATTATCCAACCCACTATATCCTAACTACAAGGTCACTGGGGTCAATCCCAGCCAACACAGGGCAGAAGGCAGGAAACAAACCCCGGGCAGGGCACCAGCCCACCACAGGGCACACACGCACACACACACACACACACTCACACACTAGGGACAATTTAGAATCGCCAATGCACCTAACCTGCATGTCTTTGGACTGTGGGAGGAAACCCACTCTGACACGGGGAGAACATGCAAACTCCACGCAAGGAGGGCCCAGGAAGCGAACCCGGGTCTCCTTACTGCAAGGCAGCAGCGCTACCCACTGTGCCACCGTGCCTCCCTATATATATAGGGATATATATATATATAGCCTATATATATATATATATATAGGCTAACAGACAAAACTTGAGGGATGACTACTGTATTTCCCATCTTCCTCCACTTGGTCTAGTGACACTAGCAATCCTTCAGCATAGCCCTTGAGCTTTACCACTTTAACATGCCTGCAGTGGCACTCCCTTCATGGCCCACAATTTCAACAGTAGTCTGAAGACGGATAAAAGCCCAGTCATCAAATGCCACACTGTAATTCAGAAAAAAGGCAAAAAGCCCTATTTAATCTGCTTTTTCTTTATAGCAGTGTAGACAAAAAAAATCATCTTAGCTGGCATGCAAGGGCCTTACTGACACAAAAGTCGCACTAGCCTCAAACATGGAAGTAAATAAAGGTAGGTAAGACTGTTTCTGCCAGTCTGCACAGGTGGATTTTCTTTTTGTTTTTGTTTAAAGAGGTAACAACAATTGTAGAATATATTCAGTTGCATGCCTTCTTCACTTAACTTGCAAGACACCAGTACTTCTCATTATATTGAATAATAATAAGAGGGACTTGCCCACGGAAAGCTGTATGAGCCCTCTAAATACAATGTTGGCGTCCTAAGCCCTGAAACCTCAGGTATGCATATATCCATAGGATCCCATTGTTTTCAAAACCAGGGTCAGGTGAATCCATTATCTTTTGTGTTCTACCTGGCCCTAGTAGCTCTTAAAATCCTTGATTATAATCCTGTTCCATACCCTATTATTTTATCTGTCCTATCATTCATTGTTCCACAATACCACAATGTTTGATCATTCTATTTTAGCGATGAGAACAGAATAACAATTTTAAAATAATACATGATTTAGTTTTAAAAATAAATTGAAACAATCAGCAATAACAGTGTTTCTTATAAAGAACACATTATAAAGACAGAATATTTTCTTACTTTTTCTTATGAAAGATAACCTTTGGCCACTCATCAGTAAACTGCAATGATGACATAACAGTTTTTTTCTGAGTAAAGTGCACAAACATATTTATGTTCTTTTATACACAGCATTATGCAGTTAAGCACCTACTGGGTAGGGCTTATTTGTACACTTGTAAACTGATCCAACTGGTTTTTTCCTCATTTTTAACTTATTTGTTTTCTACCTGATAGATTAAAGATCCAGACAATGATATGGTTTTATAGCACAGTGCAGTTTTGCTAAATACCAAGTGAAATTTAATCAGGTGTATATTTTTAAATGTAATCCGGTAGAGCATAGAACCATTGTGTTCTGTGAGCTCATAATAGTTAAAATCCTCTTAGTTGTCAGATAACCTCCAGCCCCCCAAGTTAGGCTTGTAGAGGGCTGATGTTGGAGCTTAAAAAGGTACAAATGGGGTAACTGGTTTCTGACAGGTTCCATTTGCTGAGGTTCATCCTTTTTCCAGGAATACCTTTTTAAAAGACATTAGTGAAATTTCAATCACAGATCGTGAATGGAAAGCTGTACTTCAATTAATACTGAACAATGGAGATTATGCTTCCTGAACACTGTTGGGTGCATCTTATAAGTTCTGGCCTGCTACTTACAGATATCTTCTTTAAATTTTCCTGTCAAATGCCATATTATGGCAATGTCCTATTGTTGTGATTTCTCATATAAATTGTTATGCACTTGCGCATGGGGATCATCTTCAGGGCTTGGCTAAGATAAGAGATTCCACCTCAGACAAGGAGGAGGTGCTGTCACTAACCACATTTGCAGTACCGAGAAGAACTTCAGTGCCTGTCCTTGCTCGAAGCACCACATCTCATTCTTCTACCCAAAAGAAGAAGCACACCCAAAGCAGATAAATTTAATTTTGCTAAAAGTTATACCCATTGCTGTGGCTAATTTTTGTTATTATGAAAGGTTGGAATGACTGACTTTTCTTTCAGTGGTGAGCCACAATACTTTTGAGTCTTTGTCATTTACATTTATATAACACTTTTATCACTACTCAAAACACTTCTCATAGAGAAAGGGAAGCCACATTAACCACCAGCAATGTGTAGCATCCACATGGATGATGTGATGGCAGACATTGTTTGTGCCAATATGCTGATCACACATTAACTATTAGGTGGTGAAGTGGAGAGAGAAAGATAGCCAATTAGAAACAGGGGATGATTAGGGAGCCAGAATGACTAAGCCATGGAGGGAAGTTTAGCCTGGACATCGGGATACACCCTACTCTTTACGAAAGATGCCCAGGACCTCAGTTTTATGTCTCATCCAAAGGACAGCATCATTTTTACAACACAGTGTCCCCATCACTGCACTGGGGCATTGTGAGCCACATTCAGACCACAGGATAAGTGCACCATGCTGGTGTCACCAAGACCTTTCCCAGTAGCAACCCAAGCTTTTTCCTAGATGGTCTTTGATCCAAGTACGGGTTGGGAATGAGCATATACACATCACTTCTATCAGTATACATATACAGTACAACAACTACAACTGGAACATCTGTAGTGATCTAAAAGTAGTGGCACTGCTACCAGGAATGCAGCTGTTATATAACAATTATGGTTGCTTTAGTTAAGAATGGGACAGCCATGCTAAAGAGTCTAATTAAAAGAACTGGCTGCTCCATAAGCATATGGTTTCGTGCACAAATGTGGCGTATAAACCTTTTATTGGCCAAACAAAGATATTTTTACCTCCTGTTTATATAAAACTTGAACTGATGAAAAATTATGTGAACATGATGAACAAGGAAAATGAAGTATTTTGTTATATGAGACAGATGTTTCCATAAATAACTGATACAATGATTACGAAGGGCATTTTTTGGTCCCCAAATTGGACATATCATCAATAACAAGCAGTTTGAAGATCTGCTATTTGGGCCATAAGAACTCGCATGGAAGGCATTCAAGGGTGCTGCCAAGAATTTTCTTGGTAACTACAAAACACCAAACTATGTTCAGCTGGTTGACAGCATGCCTCAAGCATACAAAACCATGAAGTGTAACATTTTGCTAAAGGTTTGTTTACGCGTATTGTGTTCACACTTGGACTTCTTCCCTGAAAATCTTAGTGCACTCAGTGAGGAGCATGGTAGAAGGTTTCACCAGGATTCTGCAATGATAGAAAAGGAGTATCAGAACAAGTGGAATCCGTCAACACTGTCCAACTATTGTTGGGCAGTAAAACAAGAAGCATCAGATGCTGAGTACCAATGAAAATCAGCAGCTAAACATTTCTAGCTCTATTGAACTAATGAAAAGTGTCAGCATCATTAAGAGATTACACACATTAAATTCAATAAAAGTTAAAGGAATACTCTGCCAAAAAATAATATTTTTTTATATGTGTTACTTATGTAGTTTGAAGTGATGGGTGAAAAAATATTTTTATCTTATATTTTCATGAAGAATGGACATAAAAATGTTTTATGATAGAAGAGAAGCCAATGGTGACCAACGTTGAACAACAGCAAACATCATGTCACATCCTCCACATGTCAAATCATCCAATTCTATGTTCACAATAGATTCCATCAGGTGTCTTTAATCAGTTCATTTTGATGGATTACTAGAGCAGTCTGCTGATTGAAACTAGCTATATTTGTAAACTTAAAATATTAAATCAGAGAAAAAAACACCACTTTAGGTTCTTTCAGTTCAAGGTTGTGGCTGACCAGAAACAAACTCAGAGTGCCAATCCATACCAGGTATGACAATTTATGTCCACATTTTTAAAGGAAATGAATATATTCAAGGAAATGAGTTGCAGCAACTCAACATCATACATAAGTAGATTGTATGGCCCTCACGTGCTTGTATGCATGCCTGACAACATTATTTGGGGCATGTTCCTAATGAGACAACGGATGATGTCCTGGGGGATCTCCTCCCAGATCTGGACCAGGGTATCAATGAGCTCCTGGACAGTCTAAGGTGCAACCTGGCGGCGTCGGATGAACCACAACATAATGTCCTAGATGTGTTCTGTTGGATTTAGGTCAGGCGAGGGTGGGGGCCATTCAATGGTATCAATTCCTTCATCCTCCAGGAACTGCCTGTATACTCTCGCCATATGAGGCCAGGACATTGTCGTGCACCAGGATGAACCCAGGACCCACTCCACCAGCATAGGGTCTGACAATGGGTCCAAGGATTTCATCCAGATACCTAATGGCAGTCAAGGTGCCGTTGTCTAACCTGTAGAGGTCTGTGCATCCCTCTATGGATATGCCTCCCCAGACCATCACTGACCCACCACCAAACCAGTCATGCTGAACGATGTTATAGGCAGCATAACGTTCTCCACAGCTTCTCCAGACTCTTTCACGTCTGTCACGTGTGCTCAGGGTGAATCTGCTCTCATCTGTGAAAAGCACAGGGCACCAATGGTGGACCTGCCAATTCTGGTATTCAATGGCAAATGGCAATCGAGCTCCACGATGCCAGGCAGTGAGCACAAGGCCCACTAGAGGACCTCAGGCCCTCAGGCCACCCTCATGAAGTCTGTTTTTGATTGTTTGGTCAGAGACATTCACACCAGTGGCCTGCTGGAGGTCATTTTCTATGGCTCTGCCAGTGCTCATCCTGTTCCTCCTTGCCCAAAGGAGCAGATACTGGTCCTGCTGATGGGTTATGGAGCTTCTATGGCCCTGTCCAGCTCTCCTGGAATCTCCTCCATGCCTTTAATACTGCACTGGGAGACACAACAAACCTTCTGGCAATGGCAACAAAAACAATGAAAAAGTTTGGGGTAGCTACCCCGTATACTTGCCAATCAGGTTAGAGTCTAAAACAAAACTGAGGTACAAAAGGGAAAATGGCCGATGTACAGTCGGGTGACAGGAAGAAGTATGTTCAGAGGGACCAGAAGCAGAACTGATATCTCTAACAGGTGGGGTTTTCTGTTGGTCTACAGAGGAATAAAAGGAGAAAGATTTAGAATAGAGCATAATCTCAAACTGTCCCCCATGTGCACATTTGTGACAATATATATCAGGTCCTTGAATAGTTAATAACATTTATATACGTATAGTTTGTATAAGATTAAGGTAGGATTCCAATATGATACATGACAATTAATAAGCTATTTCTTATTTCATTCAGTATTTGTCATGGTGAATAGTGCTCTAAAGTGTTTTTACATGTACTTTATATTATAAGACATCATAATTTTTGCCCTTTGTCATGCAGCAAGGCAGTAATGGATACTGATTTGTCACAATGTGGTTTCCCACCCAAAAGCAGCGCTACATAACTGTTTATTGTGAGCATTTAATACAAACAAAAAATCATTTAACCTGTCATAATTCTAATACATTTTACTGGTGGTGTTTAAAGTTATTGCATATAAACATTTTATATTAATAATTTTACCATTAATTTGGCTTCAGCTAGTCAGAAAAGAAATAAGTCACTTTAAGGACAGAGGTTGATGTGATCTTGACTGCAGTACAAACCTGTTTCACATACTTTCAACAGGAAAAACCATACTGTCATGTGCCTGAACAGTGTCAGAACATGTTTCAACTAACTGTAAAAAAAAGCCTGGGAAGAATGACACCCAAATATGAAGGTAATATGAGAAGTTTCTGGAGTTTCTGAATGTGCCTGTATGGCACATTCACACAGTGCATTGAGAAGTCATTAAAAGAAAGCTATGATGGGACATTCACATCTTCCAGCAGATGGCGATAATTAGACATAGATGTGGCTCAGATTTTACTGAATTTGCTGAATGCTTCAGTCTGTAGCTTTTAAACTTCAGTGAAACCTTAAAATTCACAAGTTTCAACGCCAGGATAAAGAGATTCCTGTTTATCTGTTTGCAATGTTCAACAGTGCACAGAATGTTTTGCTAATTATATATTATAGGACTATTTAAACATGTTCATTGCATAACCAGATGGATTTTCTACACTTTTAAGTCTACGTTATCTCAGTCAACTTCAACAGCCTTGCACCAGGCAGGAACAAACAACATGTATCCTCTACTTCCACCAGTCTGAATGCTGCACTTTCAGCCACTTCTTCATTTCATCAATAATTTCTTCATCATTGTCCATCATTCCCATTCCTTTTCCTTATGGATCTTCATTATCAACTCACTTGATGGGAGTTCTATTCACCTGCTTTATACTGGGCATGAAGACACACTGTTTACAGTTCTTAACATGGCTGCCAATACTTTCAACCTCACATTAACTGACTGCTTCATCATAAGTGCGAACAACAGGCACCACTTACAGCTTGTAGCATTGCATATTGCACTTTTACCACTAACTGAAGTGAGATCTTTGAAAGTATAATCTGGTTTTAACAAATTGCCTTTCCCTTGCAACAGATTAAGTTTTTTAAAAACATATTTAATGTGTTGTTCAGCAACATAGGAATAAATTGCCTCCAGCTAATCAGCACAGGCTATAGCACCAATTTGACGAGGATGTAGCCAGAATCAAAAACTCAACTGTAAAGGGGTATGTAGATAAACAATTCGAGACTTTGACCACAATCATTGTCAGCTTTGCGGCATAGAGGTTTTGCGTTGATAAGCACAAGTCAAGTAGTCTATCTACACCTTGAATCGCAGTGCAGAGAAGATCCATCAACTAAGGCAAGAGCTTCGGATGCTGACAAGACAGTTCAAACCCTGTGTAGAGCAGAATGACACAGGAGATGGAGGATAGAGAGAGCCAGGAAGCAAACTGCTTTCTTAGAAGACCATTTTGGCTAGACAAAGCAGCTGTTCGGGCAGCAATGCAGTGGTCGTCTTACTTGCTGCATGGAAAAATTAGATCTTTTTGTGCACAACACTGAGTAACCCTGACAGAGTGCAAGTCCTGGGATGTCAAGAGACCCCTTTTGGACATATCAGCCCCAATGGTATCTAACTCACCTGAAAGTAAGTCCAAGAGTAGGTTACAGCAGCCAGAGCCAGCTCTGCTCCAGGACCCAGTGGAGTACCCTATAAAGTATACAAGCACTGCCCAAACCTCCACAGAATCTTCTGAAAGGTGCTGTGAATGATTTGGTGAAGGAGGATGGTAGCAGAACAGTGGAGGCAGGCGGAGGGAGTCTAGATACCCAAGGAAGATAATTCAGCTAAGCTCAAGCAGTTCAGATCCATCTCACTTCGCAGTGTGGAGGGGGAAGATGTTTATTTTATATTCTAGTAACCACTTGAATGACATCAAATCTGTCTGTGTCTCTCTCGCAGATACACACAGACGCAGACACACACAGACATACACACATAAGTCTTCATTTTTATACAATCTGAAATTAGAACTAATTTTGGGTTGGGCGTTGTAACACATCAACACCCTCAGGTGATGCCCATGCCACACTCCACCAGGACATGTACAACATGGTAACCAGCATCTGAGAGCATCTCTTACATTCAACAGGATTATTTTCTGTTGTGCCCCGTGTGTTTTTGGATGCATTAGTGTCATATTAGTTCTAAACAAATAAGCAGATTTTAATCAAATTTATTTTTATTATGTAGTGTGAATAAGGAGCTATATAAGCGCCCGACCCGGCACAGATTCACACTGAGGCACGTATAAATTGAACAGAAATCTTTTTATTTTCTCTTCAGCCATGGGGCACGTCTTCCCCGTGTCCCACAGTCCCAAACACTTAAACACAGTCCAAACACTCTTCCCCTGTGGGGCACGTCTTCCCCGTGAACCCCACAGGTATAACACAGTCCCAAAGCACCTTACTTTAAACACAGCAATCCTTCCGCTGGCACCACCACTCCTCTCAGGCAACCTCTTCCTCCCGATTCTGGCCCAGAGTGGTGGTTGCTGGCTCCTTTTATGGCCCTCCCGGGAGTGCTCCTGGTGCTTGCTCACCTGTTCCCAATTGCACTCCCGTGTGGGGCCGATGATTAAACCAGCTGGGCTTAACTATCTCTGCCTCGTCCCCTGGCAGCCATCCCGGGTCCCCACAGGGTTGGGGAGAACTCCATTTCCCATGAAACCCTGCGGGAAACTGAGGCATCATCAACCAGGGAGGCTGCCACCAAGCGTCCTGGGGGAGGTACTGAGAAGTCCATGGCTGCTCCCCCGGACCATATATAGCAGGGTCGTCCTGACCGGGCATGGGACCCGGCTGTCCATTACAGTAGTAACAATAATTATGAAATAATAAAAATGAATTACTCAAAGCACTCCACACCAGGATGACCCGGGATGTGAACCCATAATCTTTACGTCATTAGGCAGCTGCATTATGTTTGCATTGCTATCAGAAGTAAAGACTTTTACAAAAAGGCACAGCCTGAACCCCTTCACAGCGATGTCACTTGACTTGGCGGCGGTGAATGCATACGTAATGTGAGAAAAGACGAGTGTTTGTGACTCCCATTGCGGAGGAACTTTGTCATAGCTTCCTACAAGAAGCATGTCCTGGAATATAAAATTAACACTTTCACACAAGGTATAATGAAGTAAGAGTGCTTTTACTCAAGAATAAAAACTGAATTTAAAAAAATCGGTCAAATGCTGTTGCTGTGAAAGGGTTCAGACTATGAAGTCCACATGGGAAAGGTGCTAAATAAAATGTATTACTATTATTTTATTAAATACCGTTTTCAAATATTTGTTTCAAATTCCAGCAGTTATATTTGATATAATAAATTCATTTCATATAAGTAATAGTCTGTGTCTGTTTCATTTACACTGATTGTTGCAGAAACAGAACACAATTGAAATGTATGTACTGTATTTCAAATAATTCCTTACAACTTTTTGCTATATAATTCATACATATATTCAATGCATACTTGTAAGTGAGAAAATTATGGCTGTGATGGGGAGGGTTACTGTGTCAGGAAGGCCATTATGCTGGATGAATGGGGGATGGGCGAGTGCAGGTTTGGTGTTGCTATTTGACACATTTGCAAAACAAAGGTGGTGATCAGTGGGCAGTTGCAGCATTGATAAGGACCTACAATTTTTCTCATGTCTGTTTTGGGAAAGTAGGCTTCTCAGGAAGAACAAAAAATTTTGTAGGCTCTGGGAATACTATTAAGCAGTGCAGCACTCTGTGGGAGGAGTGATAAGTTCAAGCAGCCTTCAAGAAGTTTAAAGTGTCACGCACAGTAGAGGCACTGCTCTATCGGGACTCTCGGGACTCCAGGGACTCTAGAGTGGTATCAGCAGACATCTTGGTACAGACAGGTAGGATGTAGAGAGCTTGTGATAATCTGTAGCTAGCGGAGTCTCGGCTGAAACACAAGCCTCTGATGGGTGTTTTGGCAACAGGGTGGGCAAGTGGGAGTGATCCCACAACCTCGGTATGACCAGGCTCATGGCAAGGACAGGCTCAATGTAGTCCTGGAGGAGGAGTGAACCAACAGGACAGTGGGCATGCGGCAGCAGGGAGCATGGACAAGGTGGGAGGAAATTATCTTGGGGTGACGTCTAGCAGGACGAATCACAGTGCATCAAGTTTACTGTTCAAGCCATGTATAATTTCCTCCCCAGCCCAGCAAATCTACATACCTTGGGGCAAAACTGAGTCTCTGATATGTCCTCTCTCCACTGGAAAAGGCTCACTGGAGCACATCCTCAGTAGCTGCATAGTGGCCCTCAGTGAGGGCCACTACACTTGGCAACATGACCAAGATGCTCAAGTCAGTGGCAGAGGCCATCTCTAGAGCCGTAGCTAACAACAGAATCATCCTCAGCCAGAGGGGCATCACCTTTGTCTGGGTAGGATAGCATCCTCAGCCTCAGTCTTTAGTAGCAGCCAGCCAGCTCACCTCAATGTTGGACTGAGAACTGTGAGTAGCCTTGGGCAGACAGTTCAAGTTCCCAGATCATGTTACACCAACCGCTTCAAGGGCAAACATGGTGTTAACATCTGTCTTTTCAAAACAGGTGTTTATAGTGGAGTTGACAGTCCCTTGGGAAGGCCGCATTGAAGACGCTAACGAACGAAAGTGGTCCAAGTACCATGCGCTGATGGAGCAGTGGCGAAGGAGTGGCTGGAATACTTGCTGTGAGCCCATTGAGGTGGGGTAGAGCCTTTTCTGGCTGCTCTTTATGCAAGGTATATGCCCTGTTTGGCATCACAGGAGCTGCAAAAAGGAGAGCCATAAAGTCCACCATAGAGGCTACAGAGAGGGCCTCCAGGTGGCTTTGGATCAGGAGGTCTAAATCATGGGCTATTGCTGCTGGCTGGGTCACGTGAGCGAGGGTGTATGATGTTTTTTGACACCCGAAACATGGGATGACCTGAGGAAACATCACTGATGATGTGTCCCAGTGCATCTCTGGATGTATCTTGAAAATAAAACTGTTTTTCACACTTAATAAACACATGCTTATCACTGATCTTTTTAGGAGATGTATGTGAAACAAGAAGTGCAGTATGGTGCAGTCATGCCTGGTTTAATGTCTTTTAAAAAATCAGTTTTGTTGTATTTTGTGCTTAGATAAAAAGCCTGCTTCTGGGAAGTATGTGTAATGGGAGGGGACGGCAAGAGAGAGGCAGTAGGAATGAGGAGGGGATCTGTGTGATTGTTTAAAATAATGTTAACATAATGTGCATTTATGTGACTAACATATTAAACCTCAAAAGTGATAAATATAATGTACACTTTATTTTAGGTGACTTTTAAGATAGCTAAGGCATTCGCATTGAAGAATTTTTTGTTTTCTCGCCTGTGTGGTCAGTTCTCAGGGAACTGGCCAACAGGTCAGGAACATCTCAGCCAAACTTCGTTCCATCATGCCCACTGTGCTGGAAGTCATTAATCAACTGACAGGGCACAACATTAAGTTTTTTTATGGTATAAGTGTATATACATAAAACATAGCATGCTTTTTGCCAACATAAAAAATGCAAATTGCTGCAGTGTCCGGTTTTCCTATCATAACCTGAGCAAAATTAATTTTTACTAAACTCATGTTGCAATAAGGACACCTAGAGAACTTGAAGCTACTGTTATTAACCATAAGCAATATTTATGGTGCTATGTGGCATTTTTGTCTTTCTGCACAGGTGTTGTTATTTTGTTTTATGGTGAATAATTCTCATTGGCTTTGTTTCGTTGCTTGTTTTCAGTGGCTACCACCCCACTCCCCACTTGAAACCCCATAATTATTGACTATGTGTTGTTTCCTCACAGTGTTCAGGATCATCGATCATATGTAGTGGTTTTGTGATGCTCTAAGCTTCATGGGGGACTCCACTCCCTCTAATCCTGCTCTAAAAGAATAAATCTATTTTGAATCTGCAAATTTGTTATTCACATCCACTTTTTAGTGTACAAATATTTTCACGCTTGAATCCAAGCAACATTTCATGAATAAAGGCCCATGGTGTGGAAATGCTCAAAAAGTTACATATTTTGGAATTTTGGGTTAGGAATGCTCAGCCTGTATATAAAACTGTATAGGTGTAAGAGTAGTTTACTTGGTTGCAGAAATACTAAAGTACATAACAGGTAACAATTACAATTTTCACAGCTGAATTCTCCAGACCCCAATTTGAGACTTATATCTCACAGTTGTTACCATTTCTTGATATTACTGCTCAAGTACAGATAGAATTGTATTTTATACTTTTAATTTGTAAGTCCACTGAGAGAAGCTCATTATTTTACACAAGATTTCATTCTAAGAATTTAATTGCAGATTTATCATTTGCGTATTATTTTTCAGCTTCAGCACATATGTTCTTAGCAGAAACAAGTTCTTTTGCTAGGCAGCTGGAATGAGGAGGAGGCTTATTGAACATACATAGCACTCAATAGCCATAGCACATGGTTACTAGACAGCATTTTTTTAATTGTGATTAATTATTATTGCCTTTCAGGAAATACTGCACACTGTCAATTTATTTTGAAGTGTTTACATATATTGTCCATCCTTGTAGCTTTTTCTTAATGCCCCAAGCTCATTTTCTCATGAGGATGTTACATTAAAGACAAAGTTGTTCATCCAGGTACATAAAGTAATGATAGAAGTCCAAGTAATATCATTGGTTTTGGAATTGGTAGATTTGCTAGCAGAGTTTTTTTAATACGTAATTGCCTATTTTGTTGATATTATAGAAACTAATTATTTGAATTCAATACTAAAATGTGGTTCACAGTGTCTGCTGCCCTTACTCTCTTTTTTGCCAAAGGACTTTGTGCAGTTCACACCTATATTAAATTCAGTCTGTGGTGTCTCCAACTGCTAATTATTTTAGAAAAGCTGTACATTGTATCTCTTCACTATGATTTTCTGTCCTTCAAATTGTGCAATTAGTGGCCCGTGGTGGTAACATTAACAAATTGCTTCTCCAGTGTGACTCTTATTGGATCTTTACATTTAACACAGTTGCTCCTAATGGACTCAATGAGTATAATGATTTCACCTGTTTCCTATGAGGTAAAAATGAAGTGTTTTTAGACCAGCAGTTGGTGATAATTATGCAGTCTTAGTTTAACTTTTACTGGGTTCATTAGATGTTTTGCTGAGGCAGGGCTAATGTCAATTTTTTTGTTTGTCTTTTTTTATTTTCTCTTTAAAAATGTCTAAGAACAATGTCCCACACAATTTGCTTACCTGGACAGGTATCCTTTATATCTGCCCCATTTAGTATAGCCATTATGTGTACAGATATTTATTAATCACATACTGCTTTCTGGATCATCTTTCTCATGTTAGTTTTACTGTGTTTTCTCATTTAAGTATTGTTTTTCTTTCATTGTTAAGTCTTACTGTTAGCAACACAACAAAGGTTGATGTATTATTAAATTTAGGATAAGTAAAGCAGATTGCTACTGTGAAGGACAGCCGGGTCCCATGCCCGGCAGGGACACCCCTGCTGCTTATGTTCCGGGGGAGCCACCATGGGCAGTCCAGTACCTCACCCGGGACGCTTGATGGCAGCCTCCCTGGCTGACGGTGATTCCCCAACCACCCGCAGGGCTCCATCGGAGATGGAGTCCTCCACAGCCTGGTTGGGAGCTCAGATGGCCGCTAGGGGGAGCTGCATGGACTTAGCAGCCTGGCTGGACGAATCTTCAGCCCACCCGGTGGTGCAATTAGGACTAGGTGATCAAGCACCTGGAACACTTCCGGGTGGGTTATAAAAAGGGCCAGCCACCACCACTCAAGGAGCCAGGGTCGGGAGGAGGAAGAGGAGGACTACGCTTGTGGAGGAGTGGTGGTTAAAGGAAGGGTTGTTGCTGTGTGGTGGAATAGTGCTTGGGACTGTGTATTGCCTGTGGGTCACGGGGAAGACGTGCGCCCACCGGTGAAGAATAATAAAGTCTTGTTTAGTTTATACGTGTCTCTGTGTCCATCTGTGTCAGGTCGGGGGCCTATATACCGCCCTTGTTACACTAGGTACATCTAATGATGAATACCAACATCTCAATTTGCAAAAGTTTTTTTTTTAGATTTTTGCACTTCATCTAAGCAAGAGTACTTGCTATCTCATTGCTACCATTGATGCTCATTTGCTTTAAATTAATTTTATAATGTTAGAATTTTCTAGGTTATAACCTGCTGCCCCTTTAAATCTTGATCTCTGCGTAACCCTTGACTCTCCAAGGCCTGTGCCCATATTTTTCAAGTGTCCAAGGATTACTCCTGTGGATTAAACTAAAAGTCTGACTATTGCAAGAATATGTCCTACTCCAAAGTACACCAATCAGGAGAAGTTAACAAAGTTCACACTTCAGAATGAGCGATGTCATCATTTTATGGCACTTTGAGCCACAAAGTGTTTTGTAGTTTTCTGCTAATAATGCTAAGGCTTTAAAACAAATGTAATAATAATAACAATACCATACCAAACCATGAGAAAGGTTGGGGGGAAGTAATAATAATAATAAATAATAATATTCAAAGTAATAGGAGAAGAAAAAAACATAATAAGGTAGGATATTACATTAAGATGTATGCAATTGTTACTAATCCCCATACAACATCAAGAAAAATACTGGAACTGGCATGAAGTTGGAAAGACAAAAACACAATGGTCGAGTGAGAGTAACGCTCAATAACAGTAGTATTTATTTAGCAATAAATGATTTGTGGCTGTATTTTCATAAGAATCGCTGTTATGGCCATGGGAAGCTTTGTGCAAATTAACAGTTACTAAAAATGACTATTCTCACACTGTTTCTGAAGGCATTTTCATACTTCCAGTGTTCTCAATCTTTTGCCTCTCTCTGTGAATCTCCACTTATCTTCTGTTTGGCTTTATTTAACTAGCGCCCCAGGAGTCTCCACCTACCTTTTTGAATATTCCCTAGCTTGTAAAGTGTAATGCAAATGTTCCATGGGTTTGCGGGATGCAGAGCTCAGTTTACTTGTGTCATATTTTGCTGTGTCCATCACCCATCCATTCCCAGTTATCTTCAGGGTAATATGATGACTACTACAATATAGTTTGCATGCATGGTCACCTGTGTGTTGATACTGTGATATTGCTTGCAATTCACATATGCATGCTCATCCACACTTGGGGGCAATGATCTTTATGTGCATGCTGCCAATCACTCCAACAACTCCATTAAAACCAGAGATTTGCATGAATGCAGTTTGCTATATCAGTACCCCATGTGAAGTGGGGGGAAATGTATACATCTGCATATTACCTCACATGTTTTAAGGGCATTAAAAGTTTGGTGCAAAATTTGAGAAATGGTTGATTGTCACATACCGATATCACTGCTAAAGGAAATGTGCATATTTTATATAGCCAGAAAACATAACATTATCAAAACTTCTGTTTTGGCTGACAATACATGGCTTCATTGTACACATAATCATGTGACATACAAGATTTGTTATGTATGTTATTCCTCTATTAAATCGATATCCTCTTACCAGTTCACTGCTGTCCAGCATTTTCAAAACACTTCACCACTCCACCAATGCCATCTTCTGCCAGCTCTGAGTGAGTTAGGACAGCTCATGAACTCTCCTAAACCCTAGGGAAGACAGAAGTAGTTTCCTAAATTAGGAAAATTCATAAAATGCTATTGTGTCACTTTGAGATTTTTTAGCCAGTTGAGACCAGTTTCCTGCTCTCAGACATTTGATAATTACATGCACTGGTCTCTCTTGCATCTTTCTCATTGAAGCTGTTGCTCCAAAGTCTTCCCCCAGTTCCAAACTCAGATTGTCTTTAAATTCTGTCCCAAGATCATTTCTACTCAAGCCCTAGAATAACTTACAGGGTTGGAGATGGGTCTCCAAGACACCAAGCTAGAAATGATCCCTGTTGTCTCAGTAGTCCAGGACCTTCCATTGCTCTTATGGAGTTGGATCTCCCAGGCTGAACCCCTACTGTCTGCTTTTTTAAAGTGAGTGCACATATCTACTAACTCGAACTATATGACTTCTACTGGTCTGCAAGCCTTTTAATCTCCACACAAACAGAGTTTGCTGACCCCTGTCTCCACCTGGAACTTCACAAATTAGTTGTGCCAAACACCTCAAGTTGCCTCCTGTTGCACCTAAAATGAAAACATTATGGCACAAGAGCAAAAAGAACATAGACCCAGTGAAGATGGAAGTTGAAAAGGAAATTGTAAAAGCCTAGTGTTAACACCAAAAGTAAAATCCTAACTTCTAGTTGTAAAACAAAAGCACAAATTGTAAACTCAAACTTTAATCATACATGCGTATCATTTCTTTCATATCCACAAACTCAGATAATGCAGAAGTCCAATGGACTGAACTTTATGCCCCTTAACCTTTGACAAAATGCTTAGTGTGACCCCAATTGTCACTCCATAGCATATGCATAAAATACCAACATGCAAGCATTGAGCAAATGTAAAATAATTTTAGCTACAATAAAAGGAAACAATTCAGGAGAAGTAATAGCAAAAATGAATTTTATGACACAGAACAATGTAATAAAAAGAAAAACAGAATTAAATTTGCTATATTAACATAACAAAGAAAATAAATTCAAATCATAACACCAGCATGGCACACTTTGTCACTGAATGCCTTGTATGGGTGTTTTGCCTTTTAAGTGCAAGTCTGAAAATTTCTTTACCCATGGTAATAACTCACATGTCTTTCTATATTTTAGATATGCAAGAAGTCAAAGTATATTTTTTAGGATTGGTGTAACTTGTATATAATCTTACTTAAAGAAATGTGTAAAATTATTTTATCAGTGAAACTAGTTAATCGTTTTATTTGCAATGAATCTTTTTTGTTTTTTTGATTTTTCCTGAGTCTGTGGACCTTTGGCAAATTCTGTACAGCATGTCCATATCCAGCAACCCTGCATAGCTGATGTTTTCTTGTACTGTGAAGAATCACCTCATAACTTTAACTCACTGTGCACACCTACTTTAAGTAAAGGCAATAGTTAAAAATGTTACTTGGATTGACATGATGTATGTCACACATACATATTTCAACTAAAATTGTCCTTTCTAGCAAAATTACTGCACAAATAAATTGTTCCATTGGGGATGTCTCTCATATAGAAACAATTTGTATTTTTAAAACAAAGAGAAAAAAAATGTTTTGA
This sequence comes from Polypterus bichir lapradei, assembly GCA_026402145.1. NCBI lineage: Eukaryota > Metazoa > Chordata > Cladistia > Polypteriformes > Polypteridae > Polypterus > Polypterus bichir. The sequence continues at coordinate 1,672,181 of JANRMT010062804.1, forward strand.
CTCTGTTATAAAGGTCTGAATAGTAACAAAGCTTGATGGAGATTTTAAAATTGTGTATTAAATTCTGATACACTAGAGGGCAGCAAAGACATTCAGGTTTAATGTGTTTCACTTAGCTGCATCAAACTGCATCGGAAATTTGCTTTTATAGATGGACTGGGTTAAAGGGTTGAATCTGTTTTTTTATGCATCACTTTCAAGGATAAGAATGGTTAATTCTGTTGAGGTACCTAGACAAATGCATTTGCAGAAATTTCTCCATGGTGTGAAAACAAAGATATGCATTAGGTTACAGCTGAATGAAAGTTAACTTAAATCATTTTGTTGTACTACTAAAAATACTTTCGTTATTGATTGGCAATTTAAAAATTTCTTTACTCATAATTCATATTAATATCTTGCATTTTATGACAGTATTCTCACAAAGCATCTGACTGCTCTACACTATATACTCATGCTTACAGACACACACACATACTGGTACCATATAAACTGTGCTCAAATTGATTGCTTATTCTGCACCCTAAATGATACCCACACACTTCACCAGAAGATGGCAGTATGCATATACATTGTGCATTTGAAGCTGTGAATTTCTCCAGCCATACTACTCTACAAATAGTGCGTTAATCAGCAGATGAATGCAGATGGGTTAAATCATATCTTATATTCCATGTCAGGTAGATTTACTCAACAGTTACATTCACCTGTTTAAATGTTAAAGTAGAAAAAATGACTAAGTGCAAAAACATGGTGGGGGAGTTAATAGAGAAAAGTCTGTCATGCCTCACTAATTTCTCTCTCTTTCCCTGCCTCTACTCATTTATAGATTCATATCCAGCTGAAATTTAGGGATGCACATGATTCCAATGAGAGTTAACGCATGTAACTGAGGAGACAAATCACCCTTGTCTCTGCCCATTGGCATGTATTAATTCCCCGATTGAGATGGATCATCGTAATGAGGGTTATGCTGTACTTTTGGAACTGGAAGGGCCGAAGTCCAGTGAATTGCTAGGTAGAAACACAATTACAATTCAAATTGCTTTCCCAGGCGGTACATTATTTAGTGGAAACCGTGAAATCTTTACTATTGATAATTTGTTGCCTTTTTGCCACTAATGTAATTTGCTATATTAAGGAACTGCAGATACTTGGGGGTAAAGCTATAACAATAGTGAGGTAGTGTTTTCCATTGATTTAAACCTTGATTCTTTTTTTCTTGTAACAATGAATGAATCAGGAAAAATGAATCACTCCAAATTGTAATGGGTGTTTAATGGGATAGTATCCAACCTGGCAGTAACCTTTTTTGTCACAAAATCTTATGGGATGTTTGGTTCAAAAATCAGAGGTTGTGAAAGTAGACGAATTTAAATACCTCGGTTCAACAGTCCAAAGCAATGGAGAGTGTGGCAGAGAGGTGAAGAAGAGAGTGCAGGCAGCGTGGACTGGTTGGACGATTTTTGCTTAGAGTAACAGGGCAAACACGATTAGAAATCTGCATTTTAAAGGGACAGCACAGGTATGACAGTTTGGTAACCAAATGAGAGAGGCTAGATTGAGATGGTTTGGGCAAGGGCCCAGAGGAGAGAAAAGAATGTTGAGGATGGAATGACCAGGCAAGAGGAGAAGTGGAAGTCCAAAGAGGAAGTTTATGGATATAATAAGGGAGGACATGAAGCCAGTGGAAGAAAATGATGTAAAAGACACGGGATAGGTGGAAATGGGTGACCTGCTGTGGTGACCCCTAAATGCCAGCAACCAAAAGAAGAAGAAGAAGACTTTTTAATTAATTAGTTGGATCAAGAACCAGACTGCATAGTTAATATTTTGAAAAAAAAAGAGAAATGAAGCTGGAAATATATGTATTATGAATGATAAATAAATTTGAAACAACGTTTTAACATTTGTGACAAAAAGTGTCATTAAAATAGGCTAAATAAATATGCAAACAGCAATACGAGAGCAGCAAATCTAGATATATAAATAATAATGTTTCTGTGTCAATTATCCTATGACTGCCACTAAAGGATCCATACATTGGGCTCTCCACAAAAGTGAGATAATTGTGGTGAACTCAGTTCATAACTGAAGAATGTTTGGATGACCTATTAAAACAAATCAACAAGTTTTAGATGTCATCAGTCCCTGTGATGCCAAGTGGTCAGCTCAGAAATGACATCTTATATTAATTATATGGATGAGACTACCTTCATGGCTTCTATTACAATGTTTGCCTTTAACCTCTTACCATATCTTGGATTGGTCTTAGGTCATCTTTCATTATGAGTTCTACTTCTCCGTAGGGACTGATGACTATCAGATTTACACACTGAATAAGTAATGACTACAGAGTAACCTGGAACATGAATGTTATTACGCAACAATACGCTGTGGAAGTGTGCTCTTTTGAAAGGTCTGCTTGAAGACACATGTTAAAGGAACAATACCCAGCCATACAAGGGACCCATGCACAGGGAATGCCAACATGATATCAACACCCTGCCGTGTTTATGACAAGGCATGTAGGAGATATGTCAAGGCAGATCAAACTGTTTTCTAAAAGGAGCGACTACACAGTACTTGTTTGGGTGTGCTTCAAAATATCTGGCACCTGTATGACTCCATGCCATAAGGCACAGTAAGAAATACTATGGAGATTTTACCTGATACTAATGACTCTTTCCTTCTTTTTCTGGAATAACAAATCATTCCTTTGATTTTTGTACTTGTGTAATAGCTGTTCTGGACCATCTTTTAATGTGCTATAAATTGTACCTGTGTTCAACTATTTTTTGTTTCTTATATATTTTACCTCAGGTAGGTCACCTAAAATTTAAGGACAATAATAAGGTTAACTTTAAAAAAATAAATTCCATAACCTGGTTCACTTAAAAGTGGAAAGAACATTACATTAGATATTCTATTAGATATGCTATTTATCTTATTTTTAGGTTCTTTCATGTCCTCTTTTATTGTCTAAAGCCAATGCACTCCATATGGTCTATGCTTGCTGTATATATTAAATAATGAACTCTATAACAACTCGTATAAAAAGTGTAAAAAAATGTATTACAAAGCAATAATTTATTTTCAAAATTAACTGTCTAAAATGTAAAGAAACTGCTAATTACATTATTTTCACCGGTAACATGACTAAAACTCTCCATTTGAATGAGAGTCCAAGAAGCTTGGCACCTCACAGAGTGCAGGCTTAGAAGAATATGTACTGTAAGTACATTTCTTTGTGCTTTCTATGCTTGTTACTCCTAACACATTTGGTGGTTGGTAATGTATTTTACTCAGTGGGCTACAGAATGTCCGTGTAGTGCTGTACCAATGGTTGTGACAAGTCGGATGCCTTGTGATGAAGAAATGCCTTTGGGGCATACCAGAGCCTACAGATTCCAAATCATCCAATTGATTGTCACTATCTTGATTACAGTCATTATAATCAAAATATTCATCATGCAACAAATCTAGTTTCACTATATCTCTAGCTTTATATGTTTTTTGTGATGACATAACTACAGACTAACTATAGCACTATCTATTGCGCATAAATCCCACCAAAAAAATATAAAATTCTATTGCTATTCACTAGATGACAGCACTATAGTAGTTATTTGAGATGCAACAGCAAAGCTTGTCAGCAAGCTGGCTGTGTCTATAGTGGTAACATACTGAAAAATGAGTTCTCTCATATTTCTCCCTTTGACAGGCTCAATAAGATATGTCTTAACTTGTACCTTGTGTCCAAAGTATTGATTTATTTTTTCTTCAAATCAGAGCATTGACTTAATTGAACTGTATTTAATACCAAGTTCAGCAGCTGTCATGACATGACCTATGTCCAAAGAGCACATTGTATTTCAGATCACTCCTTATTAACAACCTAACCACAATCATCCAACTGCAATGAAGGATACCAATATTTACACAAGCTTCTCCCCTTTGTAGCAAGTTAAATATATACTGAAGTCGAGATTTTTGCTAAGATTTAAAGGAGAGAGAGTTAAGGCTCCTCAGCAGTCCATCTCTTTATTGCTATGTTTCAGCTGCTAAGGTCAAGTGTAACAATGAGCAATTCCATCTGACAAACATTCCCTGTCTCATACATTACATCTATCTACTAAACATTAGCTTCATAAATGAAACAGATGAAAAGCAGGGTTCTCTCTCTCTCTAATATAAAGAATATGGCTTTATGTCACGACTTTCTTATAAGGCAAGCACAAAAAAACAGTGGACAGAGTATAGGCACACATATTCTGCGGCCAATAATTTTGTTCACATTCCAATTCAAGTTCAAAATTAAATTTACTGTTTCGTGTAGACAGTACAGTGAAATTCTTACCAACATGGAACATGCTGCCACTCTCTGTCACTATGATCAGCAAGTATTTAAAATGAGAAACTGTATCTCATACTTTGTTGAATTGCAGTTATAATGAACAATGCACCCTAGCTATAGGATCTATCTAGTGGCCCTAATAGGGTGCTCTTTAAACTTTCCTGAACCTAGAAAAAGCACCAAGGATTCCAAAGAATTATAAAAAAGATTTTTAATTAATACACATAACAACGCAGGAGGTGGTAAATATAAAGAGGGGAAAAATAACAAATAAACATCCTAAACAAACCCTGGCTATTCTAGTGGCTTAACTAAACATGTTCTTAGCATCTCTGTCTATCTGACAGGGTAACTAATGCACTTGTCCAAATCTTAAATAAATTAATCTCTCCTTCATCACCATATACACCTTCTCACATTCTTAGTTTGTCGTATCTTCCTCCTTCCAGTTGAACCCTTGTCACCATCACGTGACTTTTTGGTTCAATGATAGACTGGATGGAAGGAGCATCTAATCCTGATTAATACAACAATAGTGGTTATCTTCAAAACCAGATCCAGTGTAAGGAAAGTGCTCTTGTATTACTACACCTCTGGCTAGAGACCCTATGGAAAGAGTTTCTTATCCTGATTAAATATAACAATAGTGGTTATCTTCGAAACTACATCCAGCATAAGGACTGTTTTCTGTTATTCCTAGGGCATCTCCCTACACCTCTGGCTTGAGATCTTTTTGAAGGAGTTTCTAATCCTGGATAAGTACAATAATAAGGGTAATCTCCAAAATTATATCCAGTGTAAGAAACGTTCTCTGACATTCCTGAGGCCATCTTCCTGTACCTCTAACTACAGAACCTACTTTTCCACTGTAGTCCTAAACCTGAGATACGTTTTAAAGATCCAGGACAAAAAACATTTAAAACAGATAAAAGTTAATCAAATTGTCCCGATCTAAATAAACATGATATCAGTATTAGAGTGGAACCTTTTAGCTTAGCAGAGTTCAATACAGCTGAAGACCATATCCTCCCTTAGACTAAACGTTAACATATGTAAGTTATAACAAATATAAATGCATTACTTGGTTACACAAGTGTACTTGCAGACTGGGGTGCAATTAAACGCAATTTCTCACTGTGAAAGTGATAATAGATTGGAAGCAAGTGATAATGTGTTGAAGAAGTGTGACTCCAGAGAGTAGCTGGTCATTTTTTGTTCACAGTACAGCAATTAATGTTTATCATAAAACAAAATTGATGGAAGCATTCTTCATGATCTGTACAACTCTCATAATAAACTAAAGATATTTAAGAATAACCTGTAACATAGGGTTGTTAATAGTTATTGAGAAGACTATTCTAAAAGCAATTAAATCAAAGATCTCATATGGGAAAAACTACAAGTATTAATTAGCAAATAGGTGGAAAAGGCACTCTTCCATAAGGAATGGTTTAATCTTATCATGAATTGCTCATCAGGTATTTCATGTTTTTCTGAGCATGCATAACATTTTAAGAGTTGTTCTAAGAAAACCACTATATATACAGTAGTGTATACTTGTTAGCTAACATCTGCTACCAAGCTCATCATTTTTAATTGTTATTTTTTTTTTATTATTGTTTTCAATATTAAACAACAATCATTAATATAACGATTTAAATAGGATGTGCAAATGAGAATGTTGTCAGTAAAAAAGGCAAAAGGTATAAATCCATAGATGTTAAACAGAAAACTGCCTATTTGGTAGGGATGTAGTCAAAAGCAAGCTGAAAAATCAATAACATTAAAGGAATATAGTTTGTAGTTTGTAGTAAAAAAATCTTGTTTTCACATAGAATAGAGAGAAAAAATATACAGTATGATATACTGTAATACAAGCCTTTTTGAATTGAAGGTCCACCTCCCTCCCTTATTGGATGCTCGAGGGTCCCGTCTTCAATCCAAAAATCAATCCCATGTGGCTTTTGTTTCATGATTATGATGTGTGGTGATTTTTCCGGAGGAATCTATTTAGTGATATGTTAGCACAAAAGCAAGCGTTTAGCACATTTTGAGTACATGACTGGATGAATTATACAACATTATACAACATGAGTGAAGTAAAGTTTTTTTTGTTTTTTACATGGACCATTTCTCATATTATTTGCCACTGTACAGCAGTAGTCACTACCATCTTCTATTATATCATAAAGTTTTATTTCTCCATTTGTTATGAAACCATGTATTTCTTTAAATAGCAGAAAGTATAAATTATATTAGGAAATAAAAATATTTAACTTAAATTGTTCAACAGCTGTTTTTTTCACTTTGTATTTAATAATGCCTAACTTTGCAGAAATTTTACAATATTTCAAAAACTCCACACAGTTGTATAAGCATCGTTATTTTCACATATATTGTCACACATGTGCGTCAGAGGGTCACCTTCCTGGCTCATCAAAGAAGAGCACTACTATTTGAACTCTAGCTGGCACAATCGCTAACCAATTTTTCTCCTTTTTTACCCACGACCCAGAGAAGCTGCCCATTGACCACAACCCTTCTGGTCTAGGAGCTAATAAAAGAGTGTGCTCCCAGAACGTGGTGGCTCACTTGGAAGACACTCACTTACTGGAAGGAAGTCCGATGAAAAGTGTGACAATCATAAATAGGAAACGTGAAAATAGCTGATGGCTTTATTGATTTCTGTTCTATTTTGCGCCATTGCATGCTTGTTATTTTGTGTATAAAATAAGTAAATGGATGGCCTTGTTGGCACCCCAACATTTCATCTAAGTTTCTGTGGTTACTAGCGGTAGACAGCAATATGTAAAGTATTTACAATATGCCAATATATATGAAAGATTATAGGTAAACAAATAATTATTTTACAATACACAAGGAAAGACAAACATTTGTGCATCCAAGTAATTAGTATCAAAGCATAGTCATTCTCCCAGTAAAATGTATCTTGATAAAGAACGATTTAACCTATTTTTGCCAGTATTTGTTAAAACCTTCCTGACTGCAACCTAAACGAAAAAATACATTTTTTCCATTGTTTAAATCTGCTTTACTACATGAATCCATTGTTCATATATTGGAGGCTCTTTTTTGTGCTATTGCTTTTTTACTAGCAGTTAAAAATTTGACAAATAAATGTTTGTGCAATATTGTGTAATATTGAAATCTCTTAGGCTCAAAGAAGAAAATTCAAATGGTATATTAAATTAGATTAAATGGTAAATGGTTGCTTGAAAACATTTCCAATATTACTGAATTTTTGGGCATGAACAAAATACCGTATCTGTAAATGAGTTGCAAACTGTTCTCCACATAACCACCAGCAATGTGAAGGTTTGCTCAATAGCAGTTTAAAAACATACTCATATGATAGCACAGTATCTACTCTTATCAGGTAGCTTAAGTAAGTGGTGAGCCTTGGGTGGAGTGAAGGCAGGAGACAAGGACCATAATAATACTGCATACAGGAGGACTGGTGAAAGACATGGAATGAAGCACATCTAAAGATTTGGCATCAGACTGTGTGCCCTGCTACTAAATCTTGACTTGGCTTTCACCTCCTCTTGTGGATGATTCATTTATCTTAACTTACACTATATTCTAGGAGACAAGAGCTGCTAGCATTGTTGCATATTGGAGAATTTGAAAAACAAAAGGGGGAAAATATGTGACTTAGGAACACAGCTAAAGATGCAAAGGCTAAATCAAGAATCTGACAAAAACTAATGAAAAGTAATAGATGGTTTTATAAACAGATTACAAGCATGCTGTTGGAGCATGTGACTGAAAAAAACAAATACAACTTGGTCAAATCCAAGAGATGAAATGTAAAACGGTCCAAGCAAAAAAAAAAAAAAAATGTAAATGTATATGATCTGATCTGATGCAGCACATGATAGCTAACCAGTCTTCATATAGTTAACATTGTCTTCTTGCCCACCCAGAGTTTTTGCAATTAAAATCAGATAAAGTAAAACCAGATAATACTGTATATAGAATAGTATCAATAGTTGGTCAAACATGTTTACAGAACACAGCCACTAATATGTACGCCTGGTCACCTAAAAGGTTATCTTTTTGTAAAATCACTAACATACAGTAGATGAAGTCACTGGCTTTTGGGGGTTATTTTGAACTAGATATTTTAAAATAAAGTAAAGCAGCGCAATAGATCAGAATGGTTAGCATTCAACAAGAAAGCACAGGTCACTAGCAGAGAATCAGAAAAAGAGATACAGTATGCAACAAGTTACTTTACAAACCAAAAAAATAATACCTTTTAAAATGGCCGTGAGGTGATGAAGAAGACAAGGAAATGACATGGCTGACCACTGATTGACATACACCACCACTGCACTACACAATAGGTAATGTATTATATAAACCAGACAAAAGTGTACAGACAAAACTTTCATAAAACATTTCATACTGTAATATTCACAGGAATGTGTGCACTGAACATATACTAAGTCAGAATTAAAAGTAAACTCTTAACATTATTTTTTTTTAGTTTTTAAATATTGGCTGTTTATTTCTGTTTACAGTTTCCATAGGCGAGATGGGACCAGCATGCCCTAGAAATCATGTCAGTTAAATCCAACATGTACCCCTCCTTGATTAACTCTCAGCACGCTTTCTTAATTTGCTTCCCACTATCTCTTGGAAGTGTAAACACTCAACTAATTAAGGTGTGTGATAACATCAAAGGCATTTAATGACAGTGAAGAGTAACAGTCTGTTTGCAATTAAAATTATGATATCCAATATTGTTTTACCTTGATGTAGGGCAAAATATTAACTTTTATAAAATTGTTCAGAGTAAAGTGAATTGAAGACCAGGGACTCTCAGTACATTATTTCGAGCTGGAGTATTAATGTGGTTGAAATGACAGAGTGGTCATACTGTTAATTAGGTCCTGGTACTTGCAAGTTTAAATCATGAATAAGTTGATTTCCATTATATAAAAGTCAAAAACGTAGCCAAGCATTTGCCCTTTTATGTATACATTTAAAAAAATCAGATACCCAAAAAATAAATTTGTATTCAATTCGTACATAAAAGAGTCAACAATCATATCATAATTAAATCAGAATATAAACAAATTTAAATAACTAATTCAGATAGATAGATTACAATAAGAAACTAATCTCTGTAATATTGTAATCTGTTAATTTATGTTCTTTCTCTTTCTAAAGCCTTGTATGTTACGTATTGTATGAATTACCATGCATTAGGAGATGACAGACAACTGAAATTCAGGAAGGACAGATATAGCCACCCTTTAGTGTTCGGAAGATTAAAAATAAAACTGCTAAGGTTGCCAGATATTGTACACAGACCTATGCCGAAGGCAGCTTGACAAATACCCTGCAGATAGGGAAATCAATTCAAGGATGTGACAAAACTCTTAATCGGTCAAAGAAGATTAATGTAAATTAAAAGTTAAATTTTACATGCAGGGACAAAGAAGAAAATTAGGCATAATTACACAATGGAGAATTTACAGCTAGAATGTATAAAAAATACTAATACTTGAGAGATCTAGTGAACTCATTACCATTCACCACCAGGTATAAAAACAAAGATAAAGATAGATGGGAAGATGTATATAACAAGATTACATCTACAGAATTTATCCACCTACTTTATCAATTTCCTGAAATTGCTTATTCAAATTAGTTTTTCTTATACACTTGTGAGGCCACATATGCAATAAGGTGTCTGGTTGTGGACTTTATAGGAAAAGTTTTTTAACTTCTCCATAATAGTGGTAATTTAATACTTTTTTATTTTAGTTTATTGATGAGCTGTCAACTCAGTTTCTATCGAGAAGTCATAATGTTCGTAAGTGCATGGGATTATTTTAGTTGTGTTAAGTATATTCATTATATCTGTTTAGCATTTCGGAGATGAAGACTTCAAACTCTATAGTAAATGCAAGCTAATAGGAGGGTGCAGAAATAATGGAATTGAGCTTGCTATACTCTATGCAGTTTCTTTTTCAAATTGATGAGATTATTTCACACCGAAAAATACTTAATCAGCATGAATCCCTATATATGTTCTTTTGACATTTTTACACCTTACAAGGTATTTAATAGCTCAATTCATGCTCTGTCTCGGCTGTACTGGCTGCACAAGATGGCTTCAGAATGCAGTTGAAAAGCAATTTAAGATATAAACCAGTGTAAATGAGAGACAAAAACAAGAAAAAGATTTGGGGATTCCACCCCATATACTGTAGGTTTCAAGCAAAAAGAAATTCAAACAAGTAAACAGTAAGACTGACTAAAGGAGAGGAATGATTGGGTTTTATTGCTGGAGGGCAGGAAGAGGCGGATCCTCAGGCAGAAATGGGCTCTCAGTAGGGGGGTGTGTGAACTGCTGCCAGAAGTGGGAGGAGTTTTAGGCAGGCTTTCCTTATGGAGGACTGTGGAAGAGGGAGAAAAGTCAATTAATCAACCCCAGACTCTGCATCTTAATCCCACCTAAACCCTTGGACTGCTTCCCACTCGCACGTGTGTGACACCAGGTAGTCAGTAATCTAGATAACAAAGCCTAATATGTGTAATAGGAATCAAAGAAACAGAATGGTTCCAATGTCAAATTAGTACATGTAACAGGAGCCAAAGCAAAAGACTTAATTCATCATCGGGGCAGAAGAGCACTTGTAACCAAAGAGCTTTTTAATGAATCACAAAAGTAGAATAGACAGTATATTATATGATATTATACAAATTATTTTCAGAATTGTTTATATATTTTTGGATAATATGTTGTCAGCAAGTGTCAGCAATCTTTTGGCAAGCTCACAAGACCACAAATGTTAAATTTGCAAATTTGGAAGAGTGACTATATTTCTTATTATTGTATAATTTTACTAAATTGAAATACTTATAATTCTACTAAATTTTAGTAAAATTAAGCCATATTAAAATAGCTGTGTTCTGTTGAAATAAAAACAAAAGACCTTGCTGATTATTTTGTACATATGGTATTGATCAATTGATTATGCATGAATTCCTTGTGATACTGGACAAAAACCACAAAAGAAAGGTATATAACTTTTAGAAATCATAGTTATCAACTTACACCTCAAAATGTAATCACTTTGTAAGGTATTAATCATTTTATGTCAAATTATTAATGTCTTAGGTCTATATTTTATATGGCAACAGGTAAATTCTTTTCAAGTAGAAAATAAAAACTGTGTGTTTTACATATATAATGTACTTGGAATGAGAACACCATGGACCTTGCAACACTGCACTACTATTACCTTTGTAGTTCTGAGAAGTGCAAATGCTAAACACCGTAGATGTACCAATGATAATCTACCTTTAATGCAGATTTCGGTGACTAGATAATATAAATCCTCACCCTTTCTGCTCAGTGGCAACAACAGTAATGGCAAATTTCTTTCATTTTTATTTTAGAAACTTGCACAAGACCATTAGCACTTGCAGCAGTAGATTCAGGGGAGGTGTTTAACCACAGGTCATAAGTCTACTCAACAGTTACTCATATTAACAATTACAGGTGTCTACCAGATGCATGTTTCTTATATACAGTAAATATATAATCTTGTATTTGTTGTCTGTTCGTAGTGTTGTAAAACAGTTACCATAGTCTCAAGTAAGGGACTGAAGTTGAACTTGAAAGCAGTGGTGGGTTTCCACTACTGAATATGGGGTATCTGGATTCCCACATTATTAAATCTGAGAAATCTACTTGGGTGACCATATACTTCTTCTTGTTTCGGCTGCTCCCTTTAGGGGTTGTCACATCGGATCATCTTCTTCCATATATTTCTGTCCTCTGCATCTTGTTCTGTTACACCCATCACCTGCATGTCCTCTCTCACCATATCCATAAACCTTCTCTTAGGCCTTCCTCTTTTCCTCTTCCCTGGCAGCTCTATCCTTAACATCCTTGGGTGACCATATACTGAAAGTGTTTTAATTGAAGATTGGTGTTTGTTTCATTATCAGCAATTATATAATACTGTAAATGATCTTGTTGAAGGGTATAATATGGCAAAGGTTTAATGAGAAAAGTTTAATCTTTATATAAATATATTGACAATGAATAATTGTTTCAGATGACACACCAATCTAATTACATTTAAAAAATGTCTATACATTCTGTTTTTAAATATAGTGCTTAAGTATAAAATGTTTTAAGATTTTTACACTAGTTAATGAATTGATCTGAAAAACACTCTTTTCTGATGGTGTTGACTTTAAATGAGGATGGAGTAAAAGACTAACTCTAGCAGAGCCATATAATACATTAAATATTTATATAAAAATTGTAAAATGTAATTGGCTGTTTTGTATTATGGTGGATATTTGATTTGCTGGCTTTTTATTTCTTTTTTTAATTATAATTCTTAATCTCTAAGGAAATGTTACGTGTCACATTATGTAGTCTTATACCTACCAATGCACTCTATCTTAGGAACAAAAATGTTTTTTTATAACTGTCATTTTTTCTTTTCTGAAAATCATAGGGTATTCGATTTCAAAACTAGCATAGTAGCTTAAAAGTGCTTGATAGATGTCTCTATAAGCGAAATTATATTATTGAGAAGTAAATGCAGCTGAATGTAACTTTAGCTTTCATTATTTATTAGCAATCACATGCAAGTTACTAAAAATTAACTGTTTGTGAGTTGTCTAGTTTAATTCAAAAACTTGCTAAATCTCAGATTCTGCAAATATTACCTGTCTTCAACCATTAAACAGGCTCTGAAATCATGCTTGAAAAATCAGATCTAAGCAATCACTTGCAATGTCCTTTAATCATTGTTAAAATTCTAACCTTTTCCCCTTGCATACCACTGTGCTATCTACCTCTGCTTCCTGCAAGGACGTCAAATGTAGCACCAAACCACAGCTTAGAGCAAAGACCCAAAGGAAAAACACCCTGCTGTGAAACATTTAAAATGAGCGCCAATGGGATTGCCTTTTTTTTCTCCTCTGAAGCGGTATGACAATAGAAAACACCATTTTTGTGCCAGTGGAACTTCAGTTCTTAGCCTGGATTTGTTTTCTTTGTTCATCATTTATAGTCCTCATCTTCTTGTTTGTATAATATGTTTCTAGTAGAACAAGTACAGTATTATGCAAGGTTTGAGTGAACTGTTCATCTAAGCAGGTGCTCTGTTTTAATCACAACTGTTTACAGTTTTTCACAATCGATTTGACCCATTACCACATTAGAAACGTCAGTCTCACAACTGTTAAAGCATTTCACAAAACAGTTAATGCATTAATCAAAACAGCAGCACAACTTTGCAATAGGCCCAAAAACAAACATTTACTACATGCATCAAAATGCATTAAAATGCACAAATTTGATCCATCATTTCAACACCCTCACCAAATGGTAAGATTCCTTTCATCATTTTCAGACACTTCTACCACATTACCCTCTTTCTGTTTATAAAAACAATAATAGTGGTATTTGTGACAAAGGTGAAGGCAACAAAATATTATGACACATGAGAACATATTTATTGTGTATACTTACATTTATTGACCAAATTAAAAAAAACATGAACTCAATACAGGAAATAAACATAATCACAGCCTAAATATTGCTCAATACTGAAAAATAACATTACATATAATACTGAACACAACTGAAATTGTATAGCACAGTAATGTAGCAGATAAAATTAAATTACTACTCCACAGACAGCAGTCTGTAGTACGTAATACTGTAAAACAGTATGAGTGGACCACCTCAGGGAGCCTCAATTCTCTCATCTGCTTCAAGCCTTATATGTGGATTGACATCACACCTTATCTTTTTTTCTTTCATACCATAGGGAGAAAAATCTTTTTGCAAGCTGTACCCACCCACAACAAGCATCAGGTGTTATGTCCTCACAGCCAGCACTCTTTGCTTCTCAGCTCTCAATCATCTTCTAAACCCAGCTTATTCAATGGAATGCCTCCTAAAAACTACTAGTGAAAGTTGAGAGGCTTTCGCTATATTTTTGAAACACAAAATTAGAAATAATATAGTTCATCTCTCTGAAGTTAATCCAACTGAATTCCAGTACTCCAGTTTAAGCAAGTTAAATTATTTCACCAGAATAGATCTACCCGAACTACATAGAATAATTTCTCAACTGAAACCTTCCACCTGCACCCTTGAACCAATTCCAACAGAGTTTTTCAAAGAAGTCTTTGTTGTGCTGATTAAAGTATACTTGACATAGTAAACTCATCTTTAGAGGTGGGGGTCTTCCCTGTTCTAAAACTGCAGTTGCCAAACCCCTGCTCTAGAAACATAATCTCGACTCCTCTCTTTTTGACAATTTTAAACAACTATCCATCTAACCCACCTTTTTTAAGTAAAATTCTAGAAAAGGCAGCCATTATGCAGCTAAATGATTACTTGAATAAACATTCTATTCTTGACAAGTTTCAGTCAGATTTTAGAACAAATCACAGTACAGAAACTCTGCGGGTTAAAATAGTAAATGACTTGTGGGCAAATGCGGACAGAGGCCATATACCTGTTCTCGTTCTCTTTCAATTGAGTACATCATTTGACACCATTGACCACAGTATTCAGATAAATTAGTCAATAGGTGGGCCTCTCTGGCAACAGATTAAATTAGTTTCAGTCTTCAAATCAAATCAAATAAAATAGCCTTTTATTGTCAATTCACTATATGTGCAGAACACACAGGAGAATCGAAATACTGTTTCTCTCTCAACTTCGTAGTACAATAAAATATAAAAAATATAAAAGTATAACATATAAGATAAATAACATTAGAACCTGTAAAGCAGACCTGTGTACAATGTGCAATAGTCATTAGTGCAAAAGCCAATTACAGTAGAAAATGAGAAGGTGCATTATAGAGTAGCTTATGAGATGTACAAAAAGACAAACAGCAGCAGATGTAATATTGAGTTCCTTATATAATACCAGCTGAGGTAGGGTACTTGGTAGATAGTGACTCTTGTTACGGTCCAGGGGCAGGGGGCAAGGGGGGAAGGTAGTGGACAGAGTTCAGCTTTGTGGATGAAACTGTTAGACAGTCTTGTGGAGCAGGCCCGGAGACTCTGGTACCTTTTCCCTGAGGGGAGGAGGCTAAAAAGGGAGTGAAAGGGGTGGGAGGAGTCACCAGCAATGCTGATGGCTCTACGGGTGAGACGGGTATGGAAAATGTCCTTGAGGGAGGACAGTAGGGCACCAATGATCTTACTGGCCGCATCCACTATGCGTTGCAGGGACTTCCTACAGTAGGCAGTGCAGCTTCCATACCACACAGAGTAGTTAGTTAGTGAGGATGCTCTCGATTGTGCCCTGGTACAAAGAGCACATGATGGGGGATGGAACTTGTGCTCTCCTCGGTTTGCGTAGAAAGTAGAGGCGGGAATGAGATTTCTTGGCCAGTGATGTGGTGCTATCTGACCAGGAGAGGTCCTCTGAGATGTACGTCCAAAGGAACTTTGTGCTACTCACCTTTTCCACAGCTACACCATTGATGTTCAGTGTTGGGTGCTGTGAATGACATCTCCTGAAATCGACCACAATCTCCTTGGTCTTTCCCACATTTAGGAAGAGATTGTTGTCTTTACACCACTGGACCAGTTGGCTCACCTCGTTCCCGTAGTTGGCTTTGTCATTGTTGGTGATGAGGCTGACCACGGTTGTATCGCCCGCAAACTTGACAATGTGATTGGAAATGTAGATTGGTACACAGTCGTGGGTCTGCAGGGAAAAATGCAACGGGCTGAGCACACACCCTTTTGGGGTCCCTGTGCTCAACGTGATGGTCTTGGAGGTGTTATTACTGACCCGCACATTTTGTGGCCTCCTTGTAAGAAAGTCCAACACCCAGTTGCAGAGAGAAGTCCCAAATGGCTATTTTTGTATTAGCTGCTGGGGAATGATTGTGTTGAATGCTAAACTAAAATCTAAGAACAACATTCGCACATAGGAGTTCTTTGAGTCCAGGTTGGTAAGGGCTGGATGTAGACCAGCAAAAATGGCATCCTCTGTGGACCTCTTCGACCTGTATGCAAACTGAAACAGGTCATGGGAAGGGGGAAGAATGGACTTAATGCTCTGCATAACCAGCCGCTCAAAGCATTTCATGATGGTGGAAGTCAGTGCTATGGTCTGATATTCATTATAGCTAGGTGGGAGGGGCTTCTTAGGAACAGGAATTATAGTTGTAAGCTTTTAAACATGTGGAAACAACAGCTTGGTCCAGGGAGATGTTGAAGATGTCAGCAAGGACATCCTTGAGCTTCTCAGCACAATCCTTCAAAGCACGATCAGGTATGTTGTCTGGTCCGGCTGCCTTCCGTGGGTTGATCCTTGAGAGGGTTCTCTTCACACTGGCTGGAGCGAGACATATGGCCTGCTCGCCCGGGAGGGAATGGTTATTTGTAGTGATTACACTTTGGAGAACCATGATATTTTATATTTTGTACCACAAGCATCTATTCTGGGTCCACTTCTCTTTTCGACCCTAATGCTTCCATTAGGTCAGATTATCTCAAAGCACAACGTGAACTACCACAGTTTTGCAGATGACACACAGCTATATTTATTGATAGTGCCTGATGACCCTGACGCTTTCGGCTGTCTGATACTGTGTCTTACTTGTATTTCCGAATCAATGAGCAGTAACTTTCTCAAACTAAATAAGGAGAAATCAGAAATCTTACTTATTGGCAAAACTGGACATAGTGAGGGTATTAGAAATACATTTGAACCCTTAGGCTTAAAAGTCAAGTCGGAGGCAAAGAATTTAGGGGTAACTATTGACTATGAGCTATATATTAAATCACATATTAATCAGACTACTAGGACTGCACTTTTTTCACTTAAGGAATATAGCTAAAGTTAGACCTCTTATAATTTTACAAGGCGCTAAGAAAAATAGTTCACACTTTTGTTTTCAGTTAACTAGATTACTGTAATGCACTCCTTACAGGAAAACCTTAAAAAGACATCAGTCAGTTAGTACAGAATGCAGCTGCAAGAATCTTAACTGGAAAAAGAATATCTTTAACTAATCTCACCTCATCCTATATTTTAGAATGTCTGTCCCCTTACACTTCAAGTTGTAACTTCAGATCTTCAAATGGAGGTTTGCTTATTCCATGGGCCAACCTGAAAGGAAGTGGTGAGACAGCCTTTTGCTGTTATGCACCTAAAATTTGGAATACTTTACCAATAGAAATTTGCCAGGCTAATACTTTAGAACAATTAAAAAGTAGTAAAAACTACTAAAAACCCATTATTTTAAAATGGTTTTTCGTAGCTACATTTTAGTTATATCACTATTAGTCTATATCAACATTGAATTGGCATTGAATATTCATTTTCCTCTGTGTTCTGCAATTCGGTACTAATTTGTACTATTCTCTGTTGTCTTTTCCTGTTTTTCTGTGCTGACGATCTGCACCATCACTACCTGATCACAGTACCATGCTGCCCCCTGCATTTATGGATTGAATGGTGGGTGCCCCAGATATCCACATGATCATCATCATCAAATTCTTCCATGTGAAGCCTTTTAAACCATGAAGACTGATTTAGACTATCTGTGTTAGATAGAATGCCCAGTGGGGGCTGGCCTTGGACCCCTGCAGATTTTTTTTTTTTTTCTCCAGCTTAACTGGAGTTTTTTTTTTTGTTTTTTTTCGTCCTCCTGACCATCAAACCTTACCTTTTTCTTTCTTACATATTGTGTGATATTATTGCCTAATCTTGTTTATGTTTTATATGTGAACTTACTTTTTTACATCTTATAAAGCATTTTGAGCTAAATTGTTTGTATGAAAATCTGCTATATAAATAAAAATTGTTGTTGTTCTAGCAATTACATCTGGTCATGCAGTCAGTGCTCACAGACCCTCCAGCTCCATGCTGAAGAAAACACCTCAGTTGGGCTGAGGAAGGGTAAATATGGTAGCAGGAACACAATGAGCATCCTTGGATGGTTGTCAAGTCAATCTCTTATGCAATTAGAGTAGTGAAATCAGACATTGTCCTAGACCACAACAAAATTTGGCAGTTCTGGTCTGATCATTCCTCTCTTATTCTCAGGAATGATAATGTTGACTAACCCATCCAAGAATATCATAAACCAGTCTGTATTGCAGGGCCCAATAGCTGGGACATTGGGAAGCACACCCTATTCAGACATAGCAGCACATATTGTGATGTTACCACCACGCTGTCCAGGCACATTCATTGTGACCTTGTACCCAGTGATGTTCCTACCACATCATCAGACCTTGGAGCGGTTGAAGCCTGCTTCATCTACATACACAATTGGGTGTTGGATGTCATTGCCCTCCAGCTCCAACACCCTACATAAAAATATACAGAATACAATTACATATAAATCACCAAACACTTTGTGAATGTTGTAGCACCACATTAAAATGATGTACTCTATGCACAAAAATGTTTGACAAGTTGACAAGCTTACATTGACAATGCCCTGAAAAGTTGTGTTGTCCTCCACAACAGCTTGCTGGACCTCCCAGAGTGAGATAGCATTATTAATACCTTCATTTCTTGGTGAGTTGTAAATACTAGGTCTCAGCTAGTCTCTGTAGGGTAGTGGTTCAACAATTGTCATAAAGAATATCGGCAATCATATACATATGCACTGCGGTGGGCTGGTGCCCTGCCCAGGGTTTGTTTCCCTCCTTGTGCCCTGTGTTGGCTGGGATTGGCTCCAGCAGATCCCCATGACCCTGTAGTTAGGATATACCGGGTTGGATAATGGATGGTTGGATATACATATGCAGAAAAAACAGATTGTTCATTATTCTTCAGTACTATTTCAAATGTTACCTAACTATACTGAAGATAATGATCTAACTAATGTCACTACGGTTTTTCCCGATTGTTAACACACATTTTCTGCAACACTTTACAATTTAAAAAACTATATACACAAAGCCTAAAAATAAAAAACACAGTCTCAAAATATTTACTACACAAGGAATAGCCCTCCCAATACTGAAACACTCTATACACAGCAGCCATAAGACAACATTCCAGTCAAAATCAAACACTTACACAGCAGAAATGTAAGCCACGGTGAGCACTAAAGGTACTCTGTGCAACAAAAGAAATCTTTTGCATCAAATAGAAGTATGTTGCAGAAAGTAATGAGAGCCACAAGAAAATGATCAGTCATGCCATTTATATATTTATTTTGCAAAGTGTCACCATAAATGAACCTTTTATAGGAAGAACAATACATTTGCTCACACTATGTAAAATGAGTTTTGCAAACAATACATACGTATTCTTTTGAAACAACAAACACTTCTGGTAAAAGTTGAGCAGGGCAGAATGCAACCACAGGGGTTTGGGCACATGTTTTCATCTTCATCACACTGGACATTTTTCCTGGTCAAACAGTGAAAGTAGTTACGTTTGGAGTGGTGGATCCATTCTTGACAAGCCTCAAGAGTGATATATTCACAGGATATCCACATGGCTTCAAGAAGACAAGCTCTGCTTTTGGTCATATACTTTTCATTTCCATCTTGAAAAAAACCTTTACAGTTTTTTACAATTGCTAAAGCACAATTTTGACAACAAGGCTCATTGTTGCAAATCATTTAGCACAATTCACAAAACACCTCACCCAAAGAGCAAAACACCTCACATATCCTGCAAAATGAAACACTGCAACCAAAACTACATATAGAATGATCATAATCAAACTACTGCACTAAATGGCACACATGTCAGTCATATCACCAGATTTTTGTCTAACCAACTACACACTGTTGGGCAAAATGAAAAGCACTCTCATCTTTAGTATGCTCTGCCACAATACTAAAATAGTCCAAATTGTAGAAAATTAGAGTGTTCACATGCACAGAAATATTTGCAGATACACACAGATGCATTCATTTTTTTATTTTTCACCAAACAAGTCAGTGCAACATATGCACAGCAGATATATTTACATTGGAGTGAACAAAAATATGCTCAGAAAAAACAGTAAACTGAAAAAGAAAATGTGCAGAAGAAATATATAGAAAAAAAGAGGCAAGAAAAATAATTAGGCAGCATCTTGCCTCTCAGCTGGGTCTGGCCACAATGCCTCGTCCACATCACAGGCAATATCTTCCCTTGCCAGACATCGAGGGAAGAAGCGCCTTGAGTGCCTTATCCATCCCTGAATCGCACCCACATCAATTTCATCACATGCCTCTTCCATAGCCTGCACAAGAGGCATGTGCACATAGGGTTGCCGGTCGTATACCTTCCACCGCCATGCCGAAAAGAACTCTTCTATGGGGTTCAGAAATGGTGAGAATGGTGGGAGGTATTGCACGAGAAACAGTGGGTGGTCAGCAAACCAATTTTGGACTGGGGCTGCATGATGAAAGCTCACGTTGTCCCATACTACAACATACCGGGTTCTTGCATGGTCTGCATCATTCATATGCTCTGGTGGAATGAGAATGTTATGGAGTCTGTCCAGAAATGTTAGAATATAGCCTGTGTTGTATGGTCCAAGGTTGACATGACGGTGGAGGACACCAAGCATATTGGAGATGGCAGCGCACATTGTGATGTTCCCACCACGTTGGCCAGGAACATCTATAATGGCTCTGTGGCCAATGACGTTTCTTGCCCTTCTTCTGGTCTTTGCTAGGTTGAAACCAGCCTCATCTATGAAGATGAACTCATGTTGGATTGCATGAGCATCCATTTCCAGTACTCCCTGAAAACAATGAACTAAAATCAGTCAATATGGTGTTATCCAGTACACTGGGAAACAATGTTGCATTTAATGTGCTGCAGTCAATATTGTACTTACATCCACATATACTCGTCTGAGCTCTTTGTTTCTTTAAAAGTTTCTCTCAAAAGGCACCTTATACAATTGTTTCAGGCTGATTTGGTTTCGCTTGAGAATGCGAGCCAATGTGGACAGACTGACTCATTGAATGTTGGTGAATATGGTGTTGTCTTGGATGATGTTGCTTTGAATTTCTCTTAATCTGATTGCATTATTCTCCAAGACCAAGTTGACAATGGCAGCTTCCTGTACCCCTGTGAACATTTTGCCCCTTCCTCCACCATGGTTGTGTCTCTCAGTCCTTTACAAAAACAAAAAACAAAAATATAGGGCTTGGACAATGCAGCCTAAAGATTCCCCCACAGTAGAGTAAATTGGACAGGAAACTTGTACAGTAAGTGTATGACATTAGCCATTCATGAAGTACACAGGTGTCACCCAACTGATACACTATGACATGGGGTGTACTACACAGTGTGAAAGACATTTTGGTTGCATACCGGTGCTCCAGTCTAAATGTCCGGATGACAGAGGCGACAGTAAAACGTCCCAAGTTGGGCTGCACTCTACGTCCAGCCTCTTGTATTGTCAGCCCATGGTTGATGACATGATCAACTAAGGTTGCTCTGATTTCATTTGACAGTTGCTGTCTTCTTCGCCCATGACCTCCTATAACAGCTCTACCCCTACCTCTCACTCTTCCTCCCCCTCTCATCCTCACCCTCCCTCTTCCTCTTTCTCTCTCTGCAATGTCTTCCATTGTTCTTGAAAAAAAGGTGCTCACCTGTGGTCTTTTTATAGTGCTTACTTCCTGATTGAAGTGGTAACAATTAACCATTGAGGTGTTTGGCCAGATGGCACATATATTGGCCAATTAGCTCATGTTCTGTCCTTTTGAATGGCAGTGTGTTGTAATGACAAACATGTGACTTTATGTCAGATTGTTGTGTCTTATGCAGAGAACCGTGTTCAGTGCATTTAAAAAGTGCCATTTTGAATTGCAAAATGTGTGTAAAGCAGGAAATGTGTTTAGAATTTTAGAGACTTGAGAAGAGGTTTTCCTCTCTGTGTGTCAGTTTAAATAATTGTGCTATGCATGTCATTTTAGTGTGTTAGCAATTGTGAAAAACTGTAATTAGGGTTGAGGAATGGTAGAAACATCATTTCTATTTGTGCATTCACGTCAAACCATTCTTGAATAACTGATAAATGGTGGAAACTCATTTTGAAATGTCCACATTATGGATGCCACAATTGACTGGCTCGCCCGAGACTGCATCCATCTACCTGCCTCAGTCACACTTAGACCATGATGGACTATATGGTGGCTAGTATTTCAGGGAGCACTCTGGGATTCTTTTGACTTCTTATACCTCTGTCTCTGCCTCTTCTCCATCCTCCATGCCCAGTATGCATTCACGCACCCCTTCCATGTCAGAACTACACAGTACAGCAAGTGACAGTCCATTTATTTACTTAGGAGTAAGTAGTTTGATAAGATGTACAATGAGATTGACAGCAGACAGCAGATGCTTACAGTTGTTTCAAAACAGGAAACACTGCAATACTGTAAGCATTGTTAGCACCAACTTGGCCTGTATAAAATACATTCTAGCTTACAAATCCCACATGTATGAAGTGTTTTGTATGCTACGATTATATGTAATGAGATACTATGTCAAAGTGAGAGTGAAATTTATTGAGCTCACTGATAATTGTACTGACTGTTTTGATGAGCATGTTAGAGTCAAATGAGAAATACACCATAAAATGAAAACGTGTTTAGGGTTGTGCTATATGTGCCTCAGCATTTGCAATTTGTGTGAAAAGAATAAAAACTGACAGTAAACTGTGACCAGTGGTGAGGTGGTGCTGTGGTGATTTTCATGAGCAGTTGTGAGAATAGTGTTTCTGTTGTGACAGATAATTGTGAAAGCTGAAGTTGATTGTGAAAACCTGTAACTGGCACTGTGTTATGTGAATATTTCTTGATGTTTGATGCAGCATTTGGTTATTAGCATAAGAACACCTTATTTAAACTTTTACAAGGCCTATGTTATGTACAGTAACAATTTTGAAATGACAATGCTTATACAGTACATTCTACAGTACTTTTGCATTAACACTGAAGCTCCTGCTCGACGTAAGCAACACTCATATTCCCACTTAGCAGATATATTGTGATGTGTGAGACACAGACTTGCATAAGAGTGAAGAAGATGAGTCCAGGTTTCTGGCAAAATCAGCTTTATTGTTGTCTTAAAGTTATCCAAACGGGATCTATCTCTTGAGCACTCACAAAAACCCAGCCCACATGCTATGATGCTGATGTCATCCTGTATTTACTCCCTTCTCAGATTAAAAGAGTAGACAGACTTCCAGCACAGACAGACAGTGAGCACACATCCAAGTCAGCAGCCAGTTTTAAAATGTCCACTATGTCAACCATCGGGCGACAGACACGTTATGCGGCGAGCCTGTGCATTTGCAGTTACACCAACGGCAGATAAACAATCCCTGCCTGCGTTAACAGAGTTGTTGGGGCCTCAAAAATATAAGTCTTTAGGATTTATATATTAGGGCTGTCAAAGTTAACACATTAACTCATATAATTAATTTAGAGAAATATGCGTTATTTTTCTTTAATCTCATTTAATGCATGCATTGTTTGGCATCTCTGGCTATCTAACTCAATGCTTTTCAAACTGGGGTGTGCATTTGCTGCAAAGTTGACATTATTAAAAATTCCAATTTTGAAGATTGGCTAAATTTGCCTAGTTTTTAAAACAAACATAAAGGTAACCAGTGCTTGAAGTCGGTACATATCAGTGCACAGAATGGACTCTCCACATTCAATGAGCTTGCAAGCTTCAACGCATGCATATCTCCAAGTTGGCCCCAGCTACCCCGAAACCTATTCCACCACTTTGTGGGTAGTCACTATCACTTGGCACATGACGTGATTGCTGTTACAAGGAATAGTGCAGCCAAGGGTTCAGCCAGTTATATTATGAACAACTCAGCCATTACGTATAGTACCTTTACCTAGTCTTCTGTCAATGCTACTTTTCCTTAAAATAAATAAATCTTTGGTTGACCCAGTTCACTGGACAACAATGTTTGTCAGTCTCATCTTAACATCATACATAACATGCATCAATGGAATGTAACTGCTTACGGTTAACAAAACAGCATCATTCCCACTAGATGCCCTTATTGCAACATTAGAGCAGTCAATTGCTCCGATTATATTAGGAAAACTGGATACTAATGCACATTTACAACTAAACCATATGGAGACAGAATGTAGTGCTGGATCTGTCAGGTTTTGGCTTCCAGCACAGCAGTCATGATGGAACTGAAGTTATGGATGAAATATTCCTGATCTATCGGCCAGTCCCCTCTGGTACATGCCTGTTGCCAGAAAGCCAACCATTCTTAAAATCTGGATATGAACTGGTACAGCCCGAATTTTTGCAATCTTTTTAATACCGAGGCTAACTCTGCGTATAGTTTCAAGAAGTTTGCTCTTGAAAGTCTAAATTGGCTCAAAAGCCAGACATCATCATTGGACCTAAAACCTTGTTCCCTTCATATATGACCATTTGAAACGTCTTCAAGAAGTGCCAAACAAGCCCCATTGTGTTAAACCATTAGGCTATGAATTTGCAGTAGGGTGTTAGATTTAGAGCTTTCTGTACACGAGACGTGAGACACGGCTGTGTTTTTACTGCATGTTGGCTTCTAATCCTAAGACATGACAACAGGTATGTAAACTGATGAAAAAACAAAAAGGTCCTTCAGTGCAAATATGTAGCATTGACCTTCTTAGAAGGGAACTAAAATAGAGTCTGTACAACATATTCATAACTTTTTAGGTTTGATGTGTTGATCAGGTCAACCCACATTATATTACTGACTTAATGATATGAATTATTGTATGTGTGAGTCATTATTTAGCTGGTTTGGCTTCATTTCCATACTTGATCAAGGGTGTTGTCATTACCCACTTTCACCAAAATGTTTTGTACGGATTCATTAGTGTTGCCCTAAATATAGTTTTCCCATCAAGTTTTCATTTGTAAATTCTGACTTGCATGGAAAGAGGCTTAAAATGTGTGTACCCAAGTTTTATATATCAGACCCCAGGAGAGCATTGTCTATATTTTCATCCTCTTACACGCACATGTGTATCAGCCAGTAGGCATATGTGCTGTGAATGTTGACCTGGACACAGACAGGCAGACACACTCATGTCACCCAACACGCGTTTATTTTTCATTCCTAGTTACAGTTCAGCACTCATAACCCCACAGTCAACCAAAGTCCTGGCCACACAACACAATGTCTTTCCACTCTTCAGGCTGTCTCCTTGTCTTCCTCCCAACGTCATCCAACTTCCACCCGACTCTTGTCCAAATCTGAAGGGAGGCGGCCCCTTTAAATAAGCACACGGATGTGCTCCTGGTGTGTTCCCGGCAATCTACCATCGACACGCCCCAGTGTGGTGGAAGTGCCGGCTATCTCCCCGGAAGCACTCCGGGTGTCCCTGTTCCTCTTCCCCCCAGCCCTTCCTGGTGTGGCGGAAGTGCTGAGGTCCTGGGTCTTCCAGGTATTGGGGTCCCCCTGGCGGATCCCACGGTTCCCTACAGGGTCGAGCTTCCCAGCTCTTTACCCGCGGCCCTCAGGGGCTCGCCCCCTTGAGGTCTGGAGGAGGCACAAGGCCCTCCTCCGGTCTTCTCGGGCGTCCTGGCTGAGTACCACCCCCATCCGGGTACCACAGTGCATATGTCCCACACATGCACTCTCTTACAGCTCTTAAGCTCTTTCGACTCTACCAGCAAACATGCTCTCTTTTACTCCAGTCACATCCTCAACTCAAGCATTAAGTGAACATCCTTCCCTTGTCAGCCATAGAGTAACACTGGGATGTTGGAACATTGGCATTTGAGGGTAAATACTGCTTGATAGGCCTCCTTGATCAAGCATGACCGCCTGATTTCACTTCAGTCCAAAACAGAACCTCTGGTTACTGCCCTTCCTGGAACCTTTTCAGTAAGAGGTAAGTGGCCCTTACAACTAATTATAAAAATAAAAGTAAAGCTAAATTAGTTATAACACTGAACAAAATCAAACTTTGTGATACGGACTATGTGTCATACCTTGAACATTTCTTGATTGAATTATTACAATTTATTTTTCAATGATTTAGATAATAATAATCTATAGATTCTGCAGTGGGCTGGCGCCCTGCCCAGGGTTTGTTTCCTGCCTTGCGTCCTGTGTTGGCTGGGATTAGCTCCAGCAGACCCCCGTGACCCTGTAGTTAGGATATAGCGGATTGGATAATGGATGGATAATCTATAGATTACCACAAGAAGGCATGGACCAAAGGTAGCAAACACATCACCCATCAACCAGCTATAGAGCAACAATGTAGTATGTTCAAAACTCAACTTCACGCCAACAGTGCTGAAATGTCCCAACACTCCAGATCATCTGTCATTGCTGCATGCCTTATATCACTCCACTAGGATGCTTAATTTTTTGGTGCCAACCTTCTCACTGCTCTAAAATTTCATTATGTATATCTCTGGATGCTTATCTACCAGTGTTACTCATAGTGCAAAACTACAAAATGCTATGGTCCTATGGTGCATAGATTATTTTTTAATAGTATTATAATTTTATTGCTTTGTATTTTTTGTGTTGACTAAAGCATCCCATGACTCGTGAAAGTAGATTTTATTGTCTGTGATTTTTACATTTTTTTGTTGGGAAAGCTTTTTTTATCTACTGTAAAAGTTTCTGTCGAAAAGATTCAGAAATGTAGACATAAATTTGTTAAAAAGCAAACTCCATATGTCTTAAATATTTACCCTAGACAAGGACACCAGCAATAAATTATAGACTACAGTAATTCACAATTCATCTCAAGGAACATCATAACAGCTAAGATAACAGACTGCCGTATAATTGTATATACATTGCAAACAATGTAATCTAAACACTCACTAATATAAAGCAGAAAAAGCAATTGCTGACTGCTAGTGATTCCTGTACAGGTAAATGAATGAACAACTAATGCCTTGCAGAGATTTACGTATATTACGCAAAGGCCACCTATTACAGAAAATTAATAGTTGTTTCTTCATTTGATGGAAAATAAAATGAAAATGCAAGTGCATGCAGTATATCATGCAAAGCAAATTATGGGAGTTTAGAAGTATGTCTAAGAAACACAGCAAATACCTTTTGTTCTGATATTCTGCCAGCAGAAGCTACAACTTCCAAAGTAAATCACAATACATGAGTGAAGGCAAAGAATGAAAAAAGTTTAATTTATCTTAACCACTGGAAATTCTTTAACCAAAATCATTTGCATTACTGACATGATGGATTATATCTACAACAGAAGGGGATACATACTATGAATGTTAGGACCTTAAGGGATGTATACAGACATTCAATACTGCATGGGACCAGTGACTAAAAGACAAGTACAAGGCAGACAAATAATATAAATTTTAGTTAAGCCCAATGCTATTAAGACCAACACTATCAATGAAAATTAAACCAAAGTGAGGGGCCATAAGATGTTTATAGCTCTTTCATTTTGTAGCTGATACTCTTTAGGATTAGACAACAGCATTATCTAGTATAATGTAGCTGAAATGTAGAAACGTGGCTTAAAAATTCTGAAGAAAATAAAATGCCTGTGGCTAAACATCTTTTTGAGAATGACAAAATACAGCAAAGAAAGAGGTTTAACGCTATATGTCAAAAACAATATTCATGCTGAAGACATCAACACAGAATAGAGGAAGCTGTCTGCGTGTCATGTTTTTCAGAAAGAATGTAGAGATGGGAAATTCCAGCAGGCCACTACAATCTAATAATTCCCAAGATCAATATGCATCAAAAGAAGATGGTTTAGTTATAAGTAATTTCAGTTTTCCAAATATTATAGGTCTTGAACAGCAGACGCAATACACAGAGTAAACCCTGTATGACACTGAATTAATAAAGAGAACAGTTTATATTTTGGTTTCTTTTCATTAATGTTTCAAACACATACCTTATGTCCAATTTAATGGGTTTTTGCTTGTGTATTGTAATATTCACTTTACAATTGATTTTAATACAATTGATATCATATAGAAAAAATGTTAATAACTCTCATTTGTATAGCATCCAGTTTAGCATTCCAATGTATCTTCTGCAGAACTAGAGTATTTCAGCTCCACAAAGCAGCCAAAGACAATGAATGATGTGCCAGTCCATCACAGTGCACTCTAAAAAAGACATGTATTCACTCGCATAGACTCCATCTTGACTTGCCACCTGCTTTAACAAGCATGTTTTTGCTCCGGGAGAGGAAACAGTAATACCCAGAGAAAATACATAAGGATATTGAGATAATATGCACTCTCCATATAGAAGATCATACCAAGCAGATTTTTGAATGGACAACTTCTTAACAAAAAAAGATAATCTATTTATATTAACAGTATAATATTACATATTTGGCACAGAAGAATACTAGAACCCAGTTTGTAATATCACAGAAAATGTATTTAAACCTCTGGTTTTTGCTATGTGGTAGCAAACTGTAGTATTATATAGAGTCTTCGTGTGTGTTCAGGTTGCTGCTTTCCAGACTGTAGGATCATCAGTCATTGCATGTCCACACGGTAGTTGGGTCTTCAGGCACTGAGGTGCACCCTTGCTCATACAGTGCTTTTACTCCCAAGACTACACAACACACAAACCCTACTAAGATCATCTTTTATCGCCTCCTCTGTTGTGGAAAAGATAATGAGCCCTTAATTCCCAGGAGAGAAACCACAGGCAACACAGTAATGTCCCTTGTTCAATTCAATATAAGTGTAATTCCATTAGCAGAAGTATAGACAGAAGTACTAAATAAAATGTACAACCTGGACTTTGGCAACTGCAGGTGCATTAAGATGGTCTTCATTCTCTGTCCAGGCAGCACATTTCTTAGTTACAGCATAGGAAGACTCACAGCAGCTTACTGTATAGTCATTCTAAGATGCAATAGAAGACCCTCTCTAACTAACTAGGCTACCGTCTAGCTTATACTGTATCTTTTATTAGGCAACAGTATGTCAATCCTTTGATTGCTGAGTCATGCCTCTTTGTTGTCTTATTCTAATGAAAACACTCAAATGTGGCACTTGGTGCCACGGCCCACCTGCCAAGTTGTTTTGCCTGCCTAAGGTAAAGTCATCCCTGATGGAGGATCGCAGGAATCGTGGGGTAGAGGGGTCCTTTCATCGGATTGGCTGGCCCAGCACTGTCTCAGCTGTGAAATGGCCAATTGGGGGAGGCAGCTTGATAGCTGCGGTCTCCAGGACTCTAAACAAATCCAAATCATATTATGTGATATCATCTACTGTTAAATTCTACTCTGTACTTGTAATATTTTTATTTTTATATTGTATTGAGGATTACTTGGGTTCTGTTCTGTGTATTGTATTGTATTGACCCCCTCTCTCTTCGAAGTGCCTTTCCCAAGGATTCTTCCATTTTTTCCCTATGAGGGTTTTGTTTTTGGGAGTTGTTCCTTGTCTTCTTAGCAAGTCAAAGCTGGGGGGCTGTCAAGAGGCAGGGCCTGTTAAAGCCCATTGCAGCACTTCTTGTGTGATTTTGGGCTATACAAAAATAAATTGCATTGTATTGTATTGTAAATAAATATAATACAAATACACTATTCAAATTACTAAACTTTTGTCAAAAAACCAAACAAGCAATTGTTAAACCTTAAACACATCAAACAAGAGTGATTAAACAAAATCCTTTTAAAAATTAATTAATTTTAACCAAACTAAGTAATTCTAAAAATGTTAGTTCACCATTTCAGTCTGTTCAGCATTTCAGTCTAAATAAGCAAACAAAGTCCATGTGTCCTTCATGTGGCACACCCCCCATCATCAGTCACTATCTGTTGTCACTTTTGCCAATGTCTGTGTGGATTTTCCTTCTACATCTCGAATTAGGTTAAGTTAATTGGTGACTCAAAACTTGCCGCACATAACTGTGAGTGATGTATGAGTTACAAGTGTGTGTGCATGACCTGCAATGGACTGGCATCCATTCCGCGGTTTGGTTCCCACCTTATGCCTGCTCTGGTTTGGTCAAGTGATTTGAATGCAAGATGCAAGAAGAGCAAAACAAGTCATAAAATAGGCTTCATAAGTGAAATAGTTTATTGGAAAAATGGAAAAATGTCCAACTGTTTAAATTTAACTAAGTTAAGCACTTCTAGTAATGTCAGTTCATCTTTTCTGTCTGTTCAGCATTTCAGTCTAAACAAGCAAGCACAATCCATGTAATTCTTCATGTGGCATACCCTCATCATTAGAGTGGTAGTTCCAAACTATGAAAAACTGTATAAGTTCAAAAATTTTCATTCACTTATTAGAGATGTATCAGTGCAATTTGGTCAACAGGTGTGAAGCAAAGAATACATTTCAGAGAACAGGTCCTGCAGTGACCTGAGATGAGACCATTATGCTTTTAATTTATATTAATGATAAACTCTGTATTTGGATGGGATGACAGTAAAGAAACTTGAACTTGAATACAGGGCCGGATTTACACATTTCTAGGCCCTAGGCCAAAGCACATACGTCTGCGCCCCCTCCCCCCCCCTCAAAAAGTTGATTTACTGTATAATTTTCAGTTTAATATGTAATAGTTTATTTATGAAACATATAAGCACTTAATACAATCTTTATAATCTTTGAACATTATATTTTTAATTCAAAACTACACTACTACACTACTTATGAAAATGCACAACACTTACAAAAAAACTTTCCATCGAATTTCTTTAAGTTGTCCTAAATACTTACTAGAATGTCTTCCTTCACACTTTTGTCCATGA